>JANAVB010015782.1:0-61789 GCA_029216955.1 Iris pallida
TCTTCAGACAAAGACAATAGCCACTACGTGAGATTCAATGTTGTAGTTCATCTCATTTATGCATATTATATAATTGTCTATAAATTCTCTACTTCTATTCTTTTGAATTATGTTATATTTGTTTTCAAAAAATTTATTTATTATTTTTTTGGGGGGGGTGGGTGGTGGCGAGGAGAATTTTTGTATGATATTTGGAAAAATAAAATTTCTTTCTAACCTTATTCCTATTAGATTTTGATTGCTCAATCGGATGGCTAGTTAACTAGTCATTATATTCATATTAAATGGCTATTATTTGTTGTGTTGAATATAGCCAGATTTATTAGCCTATTAAATCCTATTAACCCCTAACCTCTTTAGTGATTCATAATGACTAATTCATTAGCCTATTAAATAATTCTAAATGGCCTTTATTAGTTGGCCTTGGGTATGGGTTCATATATATATATATATATATATATATATATATATATATATATATATATATATATATATATATATATATATATATATATTATTTTATTTTTTTTGTAATTGTGTCGAACGCTCCCATCGGTGTGTGTGTGTGTGTGTGTGTGTGTGTGTGTGTGTGTGTGTGTGTGTGTGTGTGTGTGTGTGTGTGTGTGTGTGTGTATATATATATATATATATATATATATATATATATATATTTTGAACAATGGCTAACGCCTTCATTGAAAAACAGGAAGATAGGTGGAACCGGGAGATAGCCCAAGTTCGTACAGAGTGGAGGAGGGACTCCTACCAGACAATCAGACGCGACTCGTCCTAACCATGATTTTTTTTTTTTTTGGGTGTGGTGACACACTGGTCCCTAGGGAGGGTGAGGTTGCACTGCCCGGGTGGGGGGGGCGCACAGCCCAGTGGGCGGTGAGGGCACTCAGCCCTGGAATGAATTTTTTTTTTGGGGGAAAAGAAAAACGAAAAAAGAAAAAAGAAAAAAAGAAAAAAAAGAAACGGCATTCAAAAAACAAAAGAGGGCGGGCTACCCCACGCGCAAGACCCGATAGTGGGTCAAACCCACTGCCCGAGGGGCACGCTGCCCCATGGCGCGCGGCTATAGGGCGCACAGCCCGAGCGGGGGCACTGCCCAAGGGGGGGCGCGGGACACGAGGCCCCCCCAGCGCACAGCCAGGCGCGGAGCGCCGTCGGGGAAGGAGGAGCGGGGGCTCCGACGAGGAAGCCTACGGCGGGGAGCGGGAGCTCCGGCAAGGGAGAATGCGTCGGGGAGCGGAGGCTCCGGCGAGGTGGCGAGGTCAAGCTGCGGAGGAGACCACCGCGGCGCCCGGATCCAGGTCACTCCGGCGGGAGGCCGATCCTAGAGGAGGGGGATGGGGAGACCAAAGGAGGAGGTGGGGGAGTTGCTGAGGGGGCGGCAAACGGCGGAGGGAGCGCCGGAGAGCGGGGAACACTAGCGCGGGAGGGGGCTGCCGCCGCCAGGGAAGAGGGGGGATCCTGGCGAGCCCGCGAGCAGAGGGGGAAGGGGGGGGGGACGACGACGCCAAGGGGAAAGGGGTGGGCGGGGCCGCCTGGGGGAGAGGACACCCGGCGGCTAGCGGCGGAGCCGACCATCGGCGGCTATGGGGCTCCACCCGCAAGGCGGAGGGAACGCCGAAGATCAACGGAAGGTGGGGGGAGAGTGCCGTACGGGGACGACTCCACCGCCGGAGAGGATCCGGAGTCCGGCGTCGGGGAGCGGGCCAGGACGTAAGCAGTTGGCCACTGCGCGGAGACCGGAGAGAGCCGTTGCGCCGCCACCATCGCCCACGAGGGGAAGGCCTCCGACGAAGATGGGGGTGGCGCCGATGAGGGAGAAGAGGAGGCGGCGGGGGCCGATCCGGGGCCGACGGCGCTAGTCGGCCACTGAGGGGAGAGGAAAGTGGCCGCAGCATAAGGAGGCGACGCGGCAGCCGGAGGGTCACCCGGCCACGAAAGGGGGGCGGCGAGAGGGGTGGACGCCGGGAAGGAGAGAGGCGCCGGGAGAGGCGCTACTGCCTGGGTGGGAGGATCCGCCTGGGGAGGCGCTACTTGCCCGGGGGGGAGGGTCACCCGGCGGATCCATGAGCGGAGAGGGAGCGGTGCCGGACGGGGCGGCGACCGGCGGAGGATGAGCCCTAGACCGGTGGTGCCGTTGGCGCCGCTGACGACGTGGGTGACGTCGGCGCCTGTGATGAAGGGGAGGGTGGGAGGGGATAGGGGGAGCGAGGGGGCAGCCACACGGCGAGGAGCTTGCGAGGTGGGGATTGGAGCCCCACAGAGGGGCGGGCCAAACGCCGCCCAGCCAACCTGGGGGAGGGGGTTGGGGGCCGCCTAGGGGCGCGATGCAGGCAAAGGGAGCCGCCGGGCCGGGTGGAGGAGGTGGGCCGCTCAGGGGGGCGAAACAGACGAAGGGAGCCGCCGTGCCGGGGAGGCCCACAGGCCATCCTACCCAGTAAATCCCGACGGGCGAGGGCGGGGTGGCGAGGAGAGGGCTGCCCGCCCGCTGCCTCTTCCTCAGGCGAGGAGAGGGTTGCCTCTTCCGCTGCTCCATTATTATGTGTTTATATATATATATATTTTTTTATATATATATATATATATATATATATATATATATATATATATATATACACACACACACCGATGGGAACGTTCGACACAATTACCTATTATTTATATATATATATATATATATATATATATATATATATATATATATATATATATATATATATATATAAATAATAGGTAATTGTGTCGAACGTTCCCATCGGTGTGTGTGTGTATATATATATATATATATATATATATATATATATATATATATATATATATATATATATTGGTTGCTCTGTTGAAAATATATAGAAAAAAGTGTCTATTCATTTCATTTCTCATACCTCTTTCATTCAACAAATTATATTCTATCAAGTTCTCATTTTATTTCTCTGGACAAAGCTAAGTTCGAGTCATTCTCTTAGAGTTGTGTGCAACGACGGAATGTCGGTAGCAAGGCTATGAGGATTCAAGATAAAGTTTGCATATAGACCTCGAATAATCTCTTAGGGCAATGTTTCGTGCATGACTTTTTCGTAGACCGGCAACTCTAATCTCTTGTTATTTTGTTTACAGGAATCAAGCTAAATATATCTAACAAAGACCGCCGTCCTCCCCGTCGTCCCCGAGCGAAAGAGAGAAAGAAGAAGAAAAGTGGAGAGAATCAAAAGTTTGTAAAAAGTGACTTGGCAATTGATGTAATTTTTTACAATTTTTTGTTAATCTTATTCACAGTTTAAAAAAAAAATAAGTAGATACCTATTATTTCTAAATAATAGTTTACCATATTTCATAGGCAAATAATTTATCTGGACATTCTATATTCTCAAAAATATATTTCTACAAAGTAAACCACATATGGAAATAATTTTTTCACCCTTAATTTATATACCCAAGAATTAAAATAAATTCTACTTAACATATCCATAATTTATATTAATTCTTTAGCAATAATAGGTAGCTTATACAAATTTATTTGTCTTGGTAAATTATATGCCAATGAAACATGGAAAGGCAATTTCTTAGCACTAGGTGGATATTTATTTTTACATGGGAATAAAATTAACAAAAAATTGTAAAATAAATAACATCAATTGCCACCGACAATGTTTACAAAATTTTGAAACATGGAAAAACAATTCTCTCGCTCCACGTTTCTTCTTCTCGTTATCTTTCTCTCAGTACGACGACGGGAGGACGGCAATCTCGGAGCTCCTCCTCCTCTCGGCGTGATCCTGTGGTACTTGCTCGATGGAAGTGAGCATTTGGTGGAAGTGAAAAAGTAGTCTAGTTTGGAGAAGAAAAAATGTATAGTTATGAGAGTTTGTATGAATGTTTGATATAATAACATATGTTATAGAGTTTGTAGCAATGGAAGAACATAAATTTTTATCCCAAGGGACAAATGATAACGTATTTGCGCTGAGACAGATAGTTTTGCTAAAATTGTAAAGGGGTTACGCCACTCCAATAGAGTTGGCGGGTTGTGTGTGTGTCGGGGGGGGGGGGGAGGGGGTTAGCAGCCGCTAAGTGAGTTGGCGGGCTCACTTGGGATGGCGGGCTCGACCCCGAATGGCTCTTTTTTTCTCTTTTCCAACTTTTCCAACGGCTCTATTTTTCCAGTTCACCTATAAAATCACATAAGAGCACTCAATCCTCACAATTCACTCCTTATTACTCACTCTTCTTCCTATTACTCACCAGCCCCCAATCCTCACAGTTTACTCCTTCATCAAGTTCTTCATTCAACAAGTTCTCCAACAGAAGCTTCTGATCAATCTCTAGCAGCCGCCTCCTTTGATTATGGATCGTGGCATAAGAATAATATGTTCGCACGGAAGTAACTTAAATGGGTTAGATTAAGAAGGAGAAGAAACCCAAATATTTTCAACTTATGAAAGTATTATTTTTGAAAACTTACGTAATCTTATTATTCAACGTTGTTCTATTCATTACGAATTTATTTTAAAGTTCGTTTTTAATTGTAGATGTTTTTTAATAGATAGTGATGAAACATGCAATTATATTTTTGAAATTAATTCACAATCACGATATGTAAATATTTTTGTTATTCAAATAGTCACAACATTTGATAACAGAAATAATCAATATTTCTCGGGTGGTAGTTCTTTCCAACAAATTGTTCCATCTTTTCAACAAAATTAATCATCAGATGAATTCGACGACGATAATGATGATGACGACGACGACGAAAATAGTGATGATTTAGTTGAAAATATGGAATATGACGTAGATGATAATATGGAATACGACGGAAACAAATTATTCCATCTTTCCAACAAATTATTCCCGTCCAAGGCCTAGGCGATCAACATGGTCTACTAGTTCCTGCATTAGCCCTCGACTATGCCGCAAACATTCCAGGGTCTCTGGTTGTTGGAAAGATTGTTGGTGTTGAACAGTCTGAAATATGAGAGTAGTAAATAAGATATGTTGTTTTGTAGTCGTGTAATATCATACTTAGGATTTAATCATACCAAATCAGATATCCCATCAACAAAAGCACGCAAACTAGAATCGTCAATTGCTCTGCATTTGAACCTGGGTTCCTCATATTCATAGACTCTGTTTACCATACGAGAAGATCCCCACCATTTTCTATAAGTGTAGTCACCGATGTCTGCGTAACGTAGAAGAAAATTAACAAAAATTATTTACTATCTTGAAGAAATTGAGTAAGTCATAATTGTCGAAAAAATTACTTACAATCATCCGGAGATTGGATTATTTAAAACATGTCCCTCACGCTATAATGGTCGAATCGACTGTTCCATTTACCAATTGTAGCATTGATTCTACTTATTGCATTGGATGGAGCATAACTGATTGAGAGCGGATCATCCGGAATTATTTGTCGCCTTCCAAATTGTCGAAGAACACGATCTCCCGGATGGTACATTGTATATCGATCGTATATAATATACGATTTATGCATACTAAACCAATATGACAATCCTGGATCACCATCTTTAATTGTATATGGTGCCCATGTCACCTATTTAACGACAATGTATGAATAACTACAATAATTTAAAGTCGTTAATCAAATAATTAAATCATTACCTCACTATACTGCAATGTATCAAATTGTTCACGATAAAGTGAGACAGCCTTGTATTGACAATGTTGTTGATCTACAACATCAATGGACCAGCGCATAACAACAGAAAAGACTCCAAAATCACTAGTTACGCTGGTAACCGATCTACCAATATAAAAGTGCTCATACGACCAGACCTACAGTAAATACAATGAAATAAAAATTCAGCACACTGTAAATACAATGAAATACAAATAATTTTATTCTTACCTGAACTAGGGACATACATCCATAAATACTCTTGCGAGTCTTCATATTAACAAATTCAGTCAACATTGCATAGAGATATGATAAAGCAGCAGCTCCTTATGCATGACTAGTGGGTTTGGCCAAATTAGCTAAAAATGGTAGAAGTCGCACACTAATCGTATTTCCATTTGCGTCGGGAAAGAGAATAGCACCATAAACCGAGGAGATACGCTCTAGTACACTGAATAATCTAAAAATAGGAAAGTAAATATTTTACTAAATACTAAATCAATCCTTAAAAATACTAATTAAAATACATACCCGTATCTCATCTACTTCAACCGCATCGTTATCCATAGTGCGATCTAAATCCATGAAGTTTTTACGAAGCCATAAAATGTGACAAAACTGCTACCTCCCCATATCCGATGGAGGCATAATCCCAAGATAGGAGGTTACCAGATCAGATGGAGTAGACTGTTGATTGAAATATATTGGGTCACCTGTAATAGGCAATCCCAATATGTTTGCCACATCACATAACGTGATCGTCATCTCCCCCACTGGGAGTTGAAAAGTATTGCGTTCGGGCCACCAACGCTCAACAAGACTTACAATAAGATGAACATCGTGAATAAGAAATTTAATTTGGTCTAAGTATTGAAACCCGAAAGAATGTAACAAGGCCTTTTGGGCAGCATTTAACACCCACGTGTTATATCGTCTCTCTTTCCGCCAATTTCCATGCTCTCGGAGACATAATTTCAGATCATGATCGTATAACTATTGAAAATTCAAAAAAATAATATTTTAACTATATTAGGCATCTACTAACTAAAATGAACATTTACATAATTTAACTAACTAATAAATGATATAAGACATATATAGTAAAAATTAGACAATCGAGCTAATATATTATTATTAAATTTATTGAGGTAAAATAAATTACCTCCTCGCTAAATATTTTATCGGATATATGATTTTTGCGTTGCTTCTTAATCAACTCCGTAGTCGGTCCACCGAAAATACGACCATCATTTTCGTTAGTCATCTACAAGTAAAATCAATTATTGCTACATAAAATACATAAATTACAAATATAAAAATCTAAAAAATAGAGAGAATGCTCACTTGCTGTCCAGAAGAGTGCTTGGGGAAAAAAAAGTAGATAATCTTGGCCGAGTAGATGCTGGAATGATGCTGGAATTGCGGAGAAAGGAAAAGAGGGGGGGGGGGGGGGGGGGGGGGGGGGGGGGGGGGGGGGGGGGGGGGGGGGGGGGGGGGGGGGGGGGGGGGGGGGGGGGGGGGGGGGGGGGGAGGGGGGAGCTGAGTTGGGATTGTGGAGATGAGTTGGAATTGCTCTTAGTTTATATAGAGAAGAGCATCATATAGTTTTCGCAGAACCGCGGCCCCCCTCCCACAGTTTGTAAGGAAACATGGGGTCTCCCCTGGAACCGCCAAGTGAGTTGGAGGCCACCAAGCCAACCGCCAACTCACTTGGAGGCCCCCTTGGAACCGCCAGTAGAGTTGGAGGCCCCTTGGAACCGCCAGTAGAGTTGGAGGACCCCCCCCCCCCCCCCCCCCCCCCTTCGCCAGCAACACACTCCCTCATCCACCAACTCAATTGGAGTATCGTACCTCCATTTGCAATTACTCCAAAGCTCTCCCTTTCGATGTAATATAGATAAATATCTTCCCTCTATCTGGAAAAAAAAAACACTCATGGAAGAAGGAGAAGAACATTGAATAGTACTGACCAGTTTTAGGAGAGGAGAGAGGTCCAGCAGCTAGTGGTCTTGACATTGACAAATCATATTTTCTTTTACATTTATTTTAAAAAATATATATTATTTATTAATCAATTGAAGGCGTTTTTAAACAAAAATAATATAAGTTTTTGAGTCTTTATTTGTATGTTGCTCGTAATAAACTAATTCAAACACTTCTAGCTTTCTAGTAAGAGAGATGTGAATATAACAGGACAAAAACAAAACTAGGGCTAGTGTATATTATAATTATATTTTTTTTTTCTATCCATGTCGGTAAATTTACATCAAACATATGAGAAGTCTACTAATTTTATATATTTGTACTGTATCCATACATCTATAGAATAATTGACAACAAAAAACAATTAAAACAACAATAAAAAATAGAAGATATTATAATTTTAAATTTTACTTATGGTACTAAACGCATACATTCTATATACCCGAAAATAAATTATATAGACCAAGAAATATTATATTATGTCCCAAACATGGTAATAAAGTTTATCCTAAAAACTCATGCCTTAAAAAATCATGGGAATGTAGAATTCTATATACTAGTAATTAGTATATTTGTTGGAGAAATGTATTGCACCATGAAGGAAGAATGTTATTTCACTAGCAGAAAATCTGTGTGCTTGCCTACTTGAGAAGTCTTATTCAGTGCAGTTGTCCGCTGCTAAAAAAGGGCTCAAGAAGCGAGCCCTCCTTCCATCCTCAATGTCAAGAAAAGCTGGCGACATCTCGAACGCTTCCAGGATGCTCGCCACCACCGCTTTCATCTGTATGTAAGCCATCTCCTTCCTGATGAAACGCCACCTTTCTGGTGGCTGGCTGACTTCAGGCTTTGACGACGAACCCGATCGCCCACATCTCAATTAAAAGAGAGACGAGAAGAGCAAAAGGAAAGTAGGACTCTAGGAAAGAAGGGAACTCCATTTACTTCTGTAGGTCGATCAATGAGTGGAGTTCTACTTCCAATTGAGAGAGAATTTGGAACTCATGAACAAAGTAGGTCATTACAACAATACACAAATGATGTAGGCTATTAACAGGATGAAGCTTGAATCACACAGAATGTGCACACGCTAAAATAGTATTAGCCTGTTTGTTGTCCTTGAAACTGTGACACTAAAAAGTTTGTCATTTTACCAGATGCAGCACAAGACTTCATATATATAATTTACAGAACATATCTACAAAGTTTCCAACTAACTTGATATCAAATGCTATTTCATCAACCCTTGGCATCCAAGATGGAGGAAAAAGAAAGTTGCATAAACAAAACCATAACAATAATGTCCAAATTATTATTATACATTTCAATTTCACATCTCATTGACCACGATCTCTACAGATGTTAAATGACTTTTTACCTATTTTACACTCGATGCCACTAAACTTGCACATAAAAATATGTTTTTGTGGACGGTTCTGTGATCTGCCAAGGTCTGAAACTGCAGTCTTGAGTGTGTCGCTGATGTCCCCAAGTGCCCACACTAGTGATATATGGGGTCGTGGATTCTGCCATCATTCATATGCAAAATTAGTTTCTTATAAGACATGATATATGCACTATTCAGCAAGGTTGCATCAGCTTGTCTGAGTTAAAATATTTGAGGCGACATGTGGAAAGAAGAGAATTCATAGAATCATAGGTGGAAGTGCTTAGGAAAAGAGAAGGCGAAACCGTAGACAATTAAGTGAAAAAGGGTTCAGGGACATAGTCAAAACTCAAAAGTAATAAGAACGATGAAATGAAGATGTAGCTTATTTGTAATAAGAGGATTTTTCACATAGTTGCAAATTTGCAGGCATTTACGATGTACGAAATAACAAAAAGGAGTAGCAAAGTTGCCTCCATAACTTCGGCTACATGGTTCTTTCCTCCATTTTGTTTAGCTCATTAAGGATCATTGCCTAACTGAATACCTATCTTGTTTCCTACAAGTTTCTCCTGTGTGTTTAATTTCTGCAACACCCCACCCCTATTCCAACATATCCCACACCCACACACATACAGCCTGCAGGGGTCCCCAACCAGTATATATACAATGGCTTAGATTCTTTTTCTTTTAGGTCTTTTTACTATAAAGTATAATGTTTGTTGTCACCAGTTCGTTAATTGTGATTTTTGAAGATGGAAAATATAAATGCTGCCCCTCAATATCTTGTACTTATATAGTGAAAAGGATATCCGTACCCACAAAGAAGCCAGAGGTAAATACTTTTGTGTCCACTTCCTTGCGTGTTAGGTTGGTTATCATTGTGGGACAATCATCTGAACTATTATGTGAAATTCTGCCTGATACTTGGTATGGTAATTGTTGTCCTGGTCCAAATATCAAGTCTAACTTGCAGCTTTTTGCCCTCTTTATTTATTGGTTTATATTATACAAATGCCTCTGATTGACATTGCAAATGGTTGTGTACGTGAAATATTTTTCATCTTTGATGGAACTATGTCCTCGTATCTTAGGCACCTATGGCCTATGGGGCTGTTTGATTATAGAGGAAAGTAGAGCAAGAATGTGGGGATGTAATTCCCACTTAATTTTTTTGTTGGAGAGAAAAATGGAAGTGGAAAGTGGAGTAACTTTATTATTCCCTTCCACTTTTCACTTTCCTATACAAAGATACGAAAGTGGGTTGGATAATGATATTTGGAATAATGATAATTAATTATTAATTAGGATAGTTAATAAAACAATTTTGTTAATATTAATTATTAGTATTAGTCTTTATGTTAATTTAAAAGATTGTTTATTATTAGTATTAGTATTTATGTTAATTTAAAAAGATCTATTATTATTAGGGCATTTTACATTAACTGCCCCTATGTTTCATACTTATTACATTAACCACCCCTACTTTCAAACTAATTACACGGACTACCCTTATGTTTTATATTTTCTATAGAAAGTTATAACACTAACCACCACTATGTTTATTTACTTTTTATAAAGGAGATGGGTAGTCCGTGTAATTAGTTTCAAAATAGGGATAACCTCTGTAATATCCATGAAACATAAGAGGGTTAATGTATTTATTTATTTATTATTATTATTATTACATCACTTTTCACTCTCACTTTCAACCATCAATCACATGAAATCTCACAAACAGTCACTTTCAATCCTCGCTTTCGTTACCCAACCCTTCCATCTCCACTTTCTAGCAAAAAAATCATCCCGACTTTCCACTTATCAAACTTCCTATCCACTTGAACCGAATAATTTTATATGTAACTTAATGAAGTACATGTGTAATAATCTCATAATTTCATTTACTTGCTACTTTCAAGCAATAATTTTTAACCAGTTGCATGTAAATAGCGAATTCTGCTTCTTACTAGAAAGGACAAAAAACTGATGACCAACTCCTACTTGAGATCATGATTTATTGTTCTCCATAATTAAAGATTGATTAAGACAGGAAATTGCAGCTATTGTATGTTGTCTAGACACTCAAGAGAAAATGTAAAAAATAGCCCAAATAAGGAGAATTCAGCGTCTAATATTCCTTAAGACTGACTCAATTTTACTGAAGTATGACTTATATATTAATTATTATTGTTTAACTTAAAAGTAAAATATGGAGCAATAATCACTCAATGTGCCTTGCCCCCTCGATAAATCTCCAGTTACCACAGTAAGTGTACTAATATGGAGGGGTTGGTGAACTGGTAGGAAGCGGATTGGGTGATGGGAAGAGTGGATACTTATGTGAGTGACTTATAAGGAATAAAAGTGGAAACAGAAATGACAGTTAATGTTGGAGGAAGCGTTTAGAGGAAGAGGTGGTGATGGTGGGGTTGGAAGGGAGTGAGCAGGAATGATGCTGGGAATGGTAGTTGAGGAGGTAATGGTCGGGTGCTCTGGAGGTTACTGGAAGGAGGCAGCAGCTGATAGTAGTGGTCATACAATTAATACAAGGAAGATGAGTAAGTCGAGAAGTGGAAGAAAAATATATGAATTCGAGTACACATACTAGGTCAGATGTGTATTAAGTTGAGATCCAGATGGAAAACCACCAGAGGGTATCTAAATTAAAATTAGTTGAAGCTTGTGGGGGTAGACTACTGTCAAACTTGAAGAAAAGGGGGGGGGGGGGGGGGGGGGGGGGGGGGGGGGGGGGGGTATACTGTGCTCATGGGATTTTTTCTGCAAATAAACCTACAGGTGTAGAAGAGAGTACCAAAAGGTAAAATGCTCCTTTTCAAACTCAAGAAACAAAAGTCTTATCTGGGAACATTCAGCGTAGACAAAGAAAATCTACATAGTCAGTTTCGGAACAATGAATGAAGCTTTGTCAACTATGCTCACAAAGATAGAACCATAGAAAAGTGTAATATTGATTTGAGGAAAAATATTCTAACCACCTAGTAGGTAAAGCATATAAGTGGTTTGCGTTTTTGGTTCATTAACATGAAAATGGCTAAAGCTTGGTTAACTCAAAAGAAACATTAATCAGTCAAAGTTGAAATCCAGACCTTATAGAACTCGGGAAGACCATGCAATCTATATACTTCATCTACAATTTGAATCTGCCTAGATATCTGCAAAAGAATGAAACTTGGGTTAAGAAGGACGAGATATAATAAATTTTCAATATTGAAAACTTGCAAGAATTAGGAACAGAATTTAACAATCTAACATCAGCTCCGTTTTAGTACAAGAGTAGGATTTGAATTTTGGTAAAATAAATCCAAGTATCACTCTCATATGCATGAAATCAACAAACAAGCTGCTTCAGGATCCTAACAACTTTATCAAAACAACTTACTTTGCATCTGAAATTTAAGAGAACAAGAATAATTTCCAAATCTATAAGCATTTTGAATAAATAGAGGCAAAAGTTCCAGCTGGCAATGACTCCTATTTTGTAGTGCTGTGAAATATTACTTAGACAATCATGTTACCCAAAAAAGAATCAAAATGATGCACATTAGGCACGTCAAAACGTACATTAGCAGCAATGGTGGCAAACCTTGACATTTAAGCTGCAAAACGGGTCATCTTTACAAGATCGACAGGATTCAGTTTCATATCAGGTTTGGATCATTATGCTAGGTTTGATAGAACAGGGTCAGCCCCTATCTAATGTGTCAACTTTCCCTGTAATCTGCCACCCTCCTCTCCTTCATACCTTTGCCTTTGTCTCTGTCCTGCTGAGATCTCACTAACCAAAAAACTCATCTAATGCAGAACAGAAGTTGCAGCTAAAAAGGCAGGCTTAACAATCCAATAAAGGCCAAGCTGGAATATCTTCCTCATATCTCCTTTGTTTCGTGTACTCAGTGGCCGTACAACATTGTGCACTCAAGATGATAACTGCATAGATCCACAGCAAGGCAACATATTGCAATCTACCAAGAGTTAATAAAGCAATACGCTAAGACCCCTTCCACAACCACATCAGTAGGTTAAGCAGAACGCCACTGTCTGTCGGGCAATAAATAACCATATCAGCATGATGCATGACTCAACCGGCCCAAACAACGGTAAGATAGGTTATGTTAGGATTACTTATTTCCCTTTCAGGTTTTATTTGTGTTTTGGGCATTGGAACATTACAAATATAGTCCATGAACTTGATCAAATTGTTTACATCAATCAACTTAGGCTTACTTTCTTATAAAGGTTTCAGGTTTCTAAGAATTTGTGACTATGAAAAAAAAAAAAAAGATGAGGTCTAGAGTACTACCACCAGTATACATCTACTAAATTAGCATGAGTCTCTTAGTTAGAGAGTCATGTTGCATATATGAAACAAACATAAAAAATGAGAGAAAAAGAAATAAAATATAAAAAGTAAAGAGGATGAGGAGGAGAAAATGGTACATGAAGGGATTGAGAAATGCAAAAGGTACTAAAATGAGAGGGTAAACAGATACACTAACAAACCAATCAAAATGGCCATGTAGGAGTTTTTGGCTAATAGCTGATAAAAATTGTATAGAGATAATATTTTACTTTTCTTCTCTTGTTCCATCATTTTGCCTATGGCATGCTGAAACCCCTTTCATGTATGCACCAGAGTTAATTACAGGCTTTAAGCAACGATACACTTTTGATCATGGAATCACCAAGTGTGCATTCTTTCATAGGATAAACCAATTGGAAAAATAGAACAGAATAACTTAAATGTGTAAAAACAATTACTCCCAATATATCAGAAGCTTAAACACAAAGTTAAGTGTGGTATTTAGTATGTTAATAAAAAGAAGGAACACAATGAACTAAACTCGTGTTCCACAAATTATCTGTGTTCCTCTCTTTTGTATCGCCATACAAACGATCTTTAACCAAGTCTATAGCCACAACTGTAACCCCTTGTGATCGATTTTCCAATTTTTTTTTAAAACCATAATATATTTTTCCTCGTATTTCGGGATACAAATTTATTTTTATTTTCAAAATCTTATTAATTTTATTGTATATAGTCATGACCATGACTAGCCATAACTTAATTAATCGTATGATTTATTATAAATTTTCCTTCATTTTTATAAATAGATAATAGTTTATATAAATCCTTAATTATTAGTCATGACTAATGATTTGGCTAGCCATATGATAGCTAACTAGTTAGTAACTAACTAATTAGTATATTAGTTACTTATGACTATTAAGCCATGTGAGTATGGCAATTAGCCATGTGATTTGTTGGCCATGGCTAAGCCATGAGCCTAGGAATTTCTAGGAGCTTCTCCTAGATTCCTCGACTCCTCTTCATGCCCTCTCCTTTTTTCATTATTTACATTTTTTAACACATTTCCATCCTTGGGGAATAAGCTCCACCAAGCTATTTAATGGGACATTCCCCATTCTCAATAATTCACAACAATTATTACAATTATTCCTCTCTCTCTCTCTCTCTCTCTCTCTCTCTCTCTCTCTCTCTCTCTCTCTCTCTCTCTCTCTCCTGTCAAATTCTCTGGCCAGGCTCCACCTGTGTCCGGCCAGCACCAAGCTAACAACCACCACCACCATAACCCAAAGTCAGCTCCACCACCACCACAGTAATCGCCTACACCCATTCGACCCCAAGCCTCTGCCTCCCCACTCCAGCCCGACCAGCCGCTCCGGCCATTCGCCGCCATGCACCTCCCTTTCCGAGCATCCAACCGCCAGCATCACCTAGTCCACCACTACCCGGCTGCCACCATTTTCCATCTCCACCCAGCCGCCACGCCACTGCAACACCACCACCTTCTTTAGCCATCACCACCCACCACTACACTACCGGCCAGAACACCCACACAACCAATCACCACCGGACACCACTGTTGGCCCATTCAGCCATGGTCGAACCGATTTCGATAATTGACTTAAAACTCCGAGCTCGATATAAAAAGAAACAGAAGATCACATATTTCGTCTCAACTGATTTTTTTCTATTTTATCCTGTATTTTCTTTTTATTGAGTCTAGAAAAATTGTGCGTCGGGATCACTAGCAAATTTAGAAGACCCTACTCACAAAATTCGTATTCCTGACCCAAAATAAAAACCTAGAACTTTTGTTTACTCAAAAACTCCACAAACCAAAATAACCTAGAATTAACCTAACCGAACTCGGCCAGAGTTCTGCACGAACTCAGTCCGAACTCGGTCAAGTCAAATCACTCCTGGTCAGCTGTATTTTCCTACTACTTTGGATCTGCAACGTTCAAAATTATGAACGTTAGCCCTACCGAGTTCTGCCCGAACTTTGTCCTAGAAAATCATATAAAAAGAGAAGAATTTGTCATTTCTATTCACTCGTTTATTCTTCATCTTCTCTATCTATTCCAAAGCTTTATATCTACTTAAAGAGCTTCAATCTTCAAATCTCCAAGACAACTTATATTCTTCTAAGTGCCGGCGGTTTCCGATTAGGAATATTCAATTTGTACAAGCTTGGCATATAAAAGCTTTCCTCAAAAAGGTGTTTTGAAGTTTGATCGTGGACTTCGAATAAAAATACGACGGTGTTGAAGTTGGCGTGTTCTTCGGAGTAAAATACGCGGTGTAATTTCTATTCAAAATAGTTGATTATAGCGAGCAAGAGTTCTCGCGAACTGGACTAGTCCTCTCAGAGGGAAACCAATATAAAACCTTAGTGTCTGCGTACTGCTTTCTTGTCTCTACTTACTGCTTTACTTCATTGCATTAAAGTTTATTTATATACTTGCTTCACCTGCTTAGGTTTTAATTGGGACATATTTTCCGATGCACTCTATTCACCCCTCTCTAGAGGTGCCATCGATCCTACAATTGGTATCAGAGTACGGTTTCTCTCTAGTTGGATTAAAACTCCTTTGAGATATGGCATCATTATATCCAAGCAATGGTAAAGGCCAATCAACAAATAGGCCACTCCTATTTGATGGCACAAACTACACGTATTGGAAGACACGTATGAGCTTTTACCTCAAGTCTTTTGATTTCGATTTATGGTCGATTGTCATGAATGGTTATAAGAAACCACTACCTATTGTGGTAGAGGGTAATCTAGTTGAAAAATCATTTGACAGATATACCGACAATGAAAAGAAACAAGCCAGTCTTGATGCAAAAGCTATTAAAGCGTTATTCTGTGCTATAGATAGAACTGAGTTTATCAGAATTTCAACATGTGCCACGTCTCACGAGGTTTGAAAACTTCTTGAGGTTACTCATGAATGCACTTCATAAGTGAAGGAGTCCAAAATCTCACGACTAACACAAGAGTATGAGGCCTTCAAAATAAAGCCTAATGAGACAATTACAAATATGTTTACTTTGTTTCTAGATATTGTTAATCCTTTATCTTCCCTTGGAAAAGAATACAGCAATCATGATAATATTCGGAAGGTACTTCCCGGACAACCAAGAACTGGAATCCTAAAGCGACGGCCATTATTGAAGGAAATTATCTCACAACGATGACTCTTGAAACCCTCATGGGAAAGCTTATGACGCATGAGCTAAATCTTAAAGATTTTGAAGAGTCAGCACCAAAAGAGAAGGCGATAGCATTCAAAGCTAACCAAGACAACATCCGATGACGAAGTGAGACAAACAGCTCAGACAACGAGCAGATGACGCTCATGACAAGAAACTTCAGAAGATTCCTCATATATGAGAAGTCAAACAAGAAGAAGAAAGATTCTAGAGACGATGAAAAACCGATCTGATTTAGCTGTAAGAGAATAGGTTACATCAAGAAAGATTGTCCTATTGTAAGAAAGGGAAGCTGGCATGATCGGTCGAGCAAGAGAAGGACTTCGACTAGAAACTATGCTAACACTAGCATCTGGTGTGAAAGTGAAGCTAGTGGTTCTGAAGAAGAAGAGAAGCCTCGTAACACTGAAGATCTTTGCTTTATGGCCACAGATGCTAAGGTTATATCGAACCCTCTCTACAAAGAATTTACTTTTGATGAACTGTCTGATGCTTTCACTGATCTGTTAGAAGATCAGAGAAAAATGATGGATTTGTACAAAAGTGCTAAGAATGAGCTAAAATTTGTACAAGCTGAGTTCTCTAAGCAATCTCAAATGTTAAAAAATATTAGAGATTCTTCTAGTGACACAAATGAGATTACTTTCTTAAAGTTAAGCTTACATGATATCCTTGAAAAGTTTGAGAAAACTAATCAAGAAAATGTAAAACTTAACGATCTCTATGAACTAGAGAAAAAGAAGTACAATATTGCTGCTCAGAGAATAGATACACTCACGGCTAAGTACAATGAAGCCTGTGACATCTCTAAAAAGTTAGAGATTAAGCTAGACAAACAGGTTATCAAACTTATAGCTCAAGTGAACACAAGTCATAAGGCTAAGCACAAACAAAACACGACCAACACTGCTAGTACTAGAAGCCATGCATAAATGTATACCTTTTCACACAACAAGAAAACACACACTTCTTCAAAATCACATATACATGATCTTTGAACTACACCCAGCACTAACACTTTTGCTACATGTCACTATTATGGTATAAAAGGACATGTATCACATCAGTGTAAGATTAGAAAGCTAGTAGATATGAATGTGTATGTATGGATTCCAAAATCTAACAAATCAGGACCCTCAAGAAAGTGAGTACCAAAGGTTACATCTTCAACTTGTGTTGTAGGTGGACCTTCCTTCTCCCACTAAAAGCAAGTGGATCCTCGATAGTGGTTGATCCAGGCATATAACAGGTGATAACACATAAATTGCAACTCTATCGATGAAGAAAGAAGGCTATGACTCCTTTGGAAACAACCTGAAAGGACATATTTTGGAATTGGCAACATAGGTACTTCTTCCTCACCCATTATTAAAGATGTATGCTTAGCAACAGAATTAAAACATAACCTACTAAGTATTAGTCAACTGACTGATCATGGTTATTAAGAATAAATGCTCTGTCTATGATAAAACTTCTGGAATAATTTCCTTTGAGGGAATAAGAGAGGACAATATATATGTACTATATCTGTCAGAAAAGACTAACAGTACAGGGAAGTGTCTGTTCACAACTCAAGACGAAAGCTGGGTATGGTATATGCGTCTTGGACATGCGAACATGGACACTATTACAAGATTGTCCACCAAGAAACTAGTAAGAGGCTTACCTGATATTACATTCAAGAAAGATATATTCTGTGCCGAATGCGAAAAGAACGAGGCATCAAGATCATCTTTCAAATCAATAAACACTGTAAGTACCTTTATACCACTACAATTATCACATATGGACTTGTTTGGACCAAGTAGAGTCGCCAGTCTTGGCGGTAAGCTATATGCTTACGTGATAGTTGATGACTATTCACAGAATACTTGGGGTTTACTTTCTTGGAAATAAAAATGAGGACTTTTCTGAATTTGTGTCTTTTTTGTAAAAAGGTACAAAATGAAAAATGATTCATGATTACTCGCATACGAAGTGATCATGGAGGAGAATTTGATAACCGTGAATTTAAATCCTTTTGTGATTCAAATGGATTATCACATAAATTCTCTCGTCCCAGAACTTCTCAACAGAATGGCGTTGTGGAGAGGAAGAATATAACTCTTTGCGATATTGCCAGAGTTATGCTAAACCAGCATAATCTTCCAAAATACTTTTAGGCTAAAGCTGTCTATACAGCATGCCATATTTTGAATAGAGTTCTTATTAGACCAATCTCTAAGAAGACTCCGTATGAATTATGGTTAACTCCTAACATCAGCTATTTCAAGGTGTTTAGTTGCAGATGTTTTATCTTGAACACAAAAGATAACTTGGGAAAATTTAATGAAAAAGCTGATGAGGACATATTCTTGGGGTATGCTGCAAAGAGCAAAGGATATAGGATATTCAACAAAAGATCACTTGTTGTTGAAGAGTATAATGTCACATTCGAAGAGCTGAATAGTCAATGCAATGACAATAGTGACAATAAAGAAGAGAAAACTCCCTCAAACAGAACATCAGAAGATACACCATCCTCGTCCTACCTGGAGAGTCTACCAAAACGATTGCGGTTTACACCAGATCATCCGGAAGAACTGGTACTAGAGTGAATTCGAAATGAGCATGATGGGAGAACTAACATTCTTCCTCGGGCTACAAATCAAGCAAAGTTCACATGGGATATTCATCAATCAAGCAAAGTATACAAAAGACTTGCTAAAGAAATTTGACATGGACAACGTCAAACCTATCGGCACACATATGGCAACGTCTACAAAGCTTGATATATATGAAAGTGGTACACCAACAGAAGTGCGTAAGTACAGAGGTATGATTGGTAGTTTACTATATCTAACTGCTAGTCGACCAGACATTATGTTCTCAGTATGTTTATGTGCTAGATATCAGGCTTGTCCTAAAGAATCACATGTAAGCGTCGTTAAGCGTATCATGCGATACCTTAAAGGTACTTTGACGATTGGTCTTTGGCATCCCAAAACTGATTCGTTTGACCTGATAGGTTACTCGGACACGGATTTTTCCGGATGCAAAGTCGATCATAAAAATACCAGTGACACATGTCATTTTCTATGAAAGTCATTAATCTCCTGGTTTTCTAAAAAATAAAATTTTGTTGCATCATCAACAACCGAGGCTGAATATATAGGCGCAGGACATTGTTGTGCTCAGATTTTGTAAATGAAACAAACTTTGGAAGGCTATTAGTTATCTTTTAACCACATCCCTATTTACTGCGATAACACTAGTTCTATTAATCTCACGAAGAATCATGTATGTCATTCTTGCACTAAACACATAGAAATTAGACATCACTTCCTTAGAGACAATGTTTTACAGGGGGTTAATTGCATTAACTACCCCAATATTTTACACTTATTACACGGATCACCCCTGCTTTAAACACGGACACCCTCTATAGTTTCTATTTTCTATAGAAACTAATAACACTGACCACCCCTATAGTTAATAAAATTTACAAAGCAGAGAGGTGGTCAGTGTAATTATTTTCGGTATAGGGGTAGTCCCTGTAATACTCATAAAACATAGGGGAGGTCAGTGTAATTAATCCTTTAGTTTAGAATTTGTTGACATTGAGCATCAACTAGCTGACATCTTCACTAAGCCCTTGGTTGAAGATCGTTTTAACTTTATACGAAGAGAAATATGAATTTTAGATGTTGAAGTCATATAATTAAGTGTTAATTAATTGAAATTCATAAATTCATAGAAACTATTTTGGTTATAAGCCGAAAGGGCCCTTTTGACAAAAAGACGTAAAAGTCTAAGCGACACGATACCAAGTGTCTTCGGACTACCGTTAGCTGGAATCCAGTCCCTACAGCTAACCCGAAATATTCTATACAGTTTGTGTCTTTTGGTTCATTAATATAAATTATACTTCTTCAACACAAATATTTCTAAGTCATCTTTGCATTTATGTTAAAACCCTATCACAAACTTTCCAATTTTGTCCTGATTACCTATGGACCGAACTTGGATCGAACTCGGTCTGGATGAATCAGAACAGAAGCTGGACAGTCGGGTTCTCCTTTATTTAAACCCTCAAAACCATCATCTTCTTCACCAAGCCACTCAATATTCCACCGAAAACCCTAACCTCCTAGTTCTCCTTCCTCCAAGTTCTCAAGCTCTCCAAACTTGGATTCGGAGCTTTCTACCCTAACCTCCTAGTTCTCCTTCCTCCAAGCTTCTCAAGCTCTCCAAACTTGGATTCAGAGCTTTCTCGAGGTTCTCTTCTACTGTCCACCATCAATTTTGGTAAATTTCTACTCTTTCCATCTATCTCAATTCCAATGGCTCCCAAAATTTCTCATTCTTCCAAAAAGAAGAGAAAAGTTGATGAAGGTTCGTCCTCTACGCTCACGAGACGGCCTCTTTTTCATTGTTCAGTCCCTCCAAACCGGATGGTGATTTCTTTGATGATTTCATTTTTGTGTTACAAGATGCATCCAATGAATGGTTTAGTGATTTCCATCAAAGAAATATTTGTTCGGGTAGTCCTATCAATTTTACATTATTTCCCAGTCACTTAAACGTTTTTGAACACTTTGAGTTGCTAGATTTAGTTCAATCTAGTTTTCCAATTTGTTCAAATGCAATCCGCATGTTCTATTGCAATTTATCGGTCACTAAAGGTACGGTTAAATCAAAAGTTGGCGGAATTGACATCGAGTTTGATGCCGGTGATTTGGCAATTATGCTTAACATTCCCAATGTTGGGGAAGCATTAGTTGATACCACCTCAGTGCAATTTCCAGTTGGTACAACTTTTGATTCTTTTCGTGATTCGTTATGTGTACCAAACCCTCGACCTCAAGGCACTCTTCGTCCTACACGCTTGATCAACTACTTTTATGACCTTCATAGAATGGTATTTTCTACCATTATTCCGAAGAATACTGCCACTGATGAGATTTCATACTTGGAACTTTCTGCTATCTATCATCTTCACTTCCATGTCCCCTTCAGTCTGCCTAGGACTATCATCGTCGCTATAGAAAAGTGTCGCAAGAAACCGTGACGACTTCTCTATGCGATGTATTTGTCTTACATCTTTCAGTTCTTTGAGGTCATCCTTGAGGATTGTCTGCAGGATGCTGCACCTGCTTATCTTCATGAGCATCGCCGTACTGCTCCTGTTCCTGCAGTTCAGGCTCCTCCTCCACCTCCAGTTGACCCATCAGCTGCTGACTCACATCTTACTCATCCTCCTAGTGGCGTTACTCTTGAGTCACTTTAGGCTCTCATGATCGATCAGTTTCGATCCATGGACTTCCGTACCATACTTCAGCTACAAGCCATATCCAACACTGTGCGGGATGTTTTCTACAGCTTTGCTCACAACCCTGGTGGTCCTATCCCATGGTTCGTGATCCCACAGTGCTTGGGTATCGCATTGATGATCTAGAGGCTCAGCGATACTTTGACCCTGCTACTGCCCGTTATGATCCCAACCGTTCTGCTGAGACCGGTCCTTCTAGGACGGCAGGTGCTGGTGCTGATGATGATGAGGATGACGATTGAGGATGTGTTTCCTCGTGATAGAGCATCACTAGTTATGTTTTAGTTTTTTTTAGTTATCTCTAATATGTATTAGTGATAACTGCTTCTTTCAAGCATTATCAGTTTGAGTTTATTGGCTAGAATTGTATGCACTTTCTACTATTTCCGTTTATATCTCAATTTCCTATTTTCAGCACTTTGCATTATTTAATGTTTATTGTTCAAATTCTGCTCTAATCTCTATTGTGCTGAGTAATGTTATTAGATCGTTATGTCATTTTGCTTATGTGACAAAACGGGGAAGTAATATGTACTTTATCATCTTGTTGATTATTATACTATTATCATCTTGTTGATTATTAAGCTATCTGACTAACAAGTTTGAAGTTAGCTCTAAAATTATTTTTGGAGTTCCTGTTTTCTAGATTTTTCAGATGTTCAGCCTATATGTTTTGTTACAGGAGAGTAACGAGACTTGACTGTACATTACGGAAGAGCAAATACATTGTACCAATGTTTAAAGCCAAGTTACTTCCGTACCTTCCATACCACATCAAGTCTTCTTTCAAACTGAGTTGAACAACTTCTTAAGTATCAATCGTAGTTTTGTCAAATTATCAAAATGGGAGAGATTGTTGGCCCATTCAGCCATGGTCGAACCGATTTCGATAATTGACTTAAAACTCCGAGCTCAATATAAAATGAAACAGAAGATCGCAGATTTCGTCTCAACTGATTTTTTCTATTTTATTCTGTATTTTTCTTTTTATTGAGTCTAGAAAATTGTGCGTCGGGATCACTGGCAAATTTAGAAAACCCTACTCACAAAATTCGTATTCCTGACCCAAAACAAAAGCCTAGAACTTTTGTTTACACAAAAACTCCACAAACCAAAATGACCTATAATTGACCTAACCGAACTCGGCCAGAGTTCTGCCCGAACTCGGTCCAAACTCAGTTAAGTCAAATCACTCCTGGTCAGCTGCATTTTCCTACTACTTTCGATCTGCAACATTCAAAATTATGAACGTTAGTCCTACCGAGTTCTACCCGAAATATGTCCTAGAAAATCCTATAAAAAGAGAAGAATTTGTCATTTCTATTCACTCATTCATTCTTTATCTTCTCTATCTATTGCAAAGCTTTTTATCTACTTAAAGAGCTTCAATCTTCAAATCTCCAAGACAACTTCTATTCTTCTAAGTGCCGGTGGTTTCCGATTAGGAGTATTCGAGTTGTACAAGCTTGACGTATAAAAGCTTTCCTCAGAAAGGTGTATTGAAGTTTGATCGTAGGCTTCGGATAAAAATACGACAGTGTTGAAGTTGGCGTGTTCTTCGGAGTAAAGCACGCGGTGTAATCTCTAGTCCTCTCAGAAGAAAACCAGTATAAAACCTTAGTGTTTGAGTATTGCTTTCTTGCCTCTACTTACTTATTGCTTTACTTCATTGCGTTAAAGTTTATTTATATACTTGCTTCACCTGCTTAGTTTTTAATTGGGACATATTTTTCGCTGCACTCTATTCACCCCCCTCTAGAGCTATCATCGATCCTACAACCACCTCTGCACCTTCGGCCATTGGTCGACCGGACCACCTTCCCTCTCCTCGACCTCTGCCTAATTCACCACCACCGCCAGGATCTGACCAACGCTGAGCTGCAGCCACCGCAACCACCAATAATTGCCATCGTCACTCATCTCCCTCCTCGAACCGCCTCCAGATCCTCGAACCGCCTCCAGATCCCCGACCACCCTCCGGCCTAACCCGATCACCCAAGAACGACATCACCAGCATCATCTCTACCACTTCCTCTCCCTTGGCTGCCGAACCCATCCGCCAGCGACCACCAACTTTACCAGAACACAACCAACACCAAAGTCATCTTCACCAACCACACTTCCATGTCACCACTCTGGCCCAAACGGACCTCCAGATCCACCGCCATCATCATTCACCATCACCTCCTCCCCATGCAGCCCCTTCCGTGCGCCGCCACGACCTGGATCTGCGCCACATTACCACCAGATTTGCGTCGTCGTTGTCATCCGCGCCTCGACTCGTTCCCAGAGCCGCTCCGCCGTGCACCGTCGGCCGGAGAAGAGCCGCTCCCTCCTCGATCACCTCCCCTCTCTCTCGAGCTGAGTCTCTCTCTCTTCTCTCCCTCCTCTGTTCTAACTCTCTCGATCACTCTTTCCTCTCTGTCAATCTCTCTCTCTCTCTCTTTTCGTGTATAAATAAACACAGTTGTGGCAGCAACAGCTGGGTTGGGCCTGAGCCCAATCGAGTTGGGCTGGGCTCAGAGCCCACTAGATCTTTTATTTATTTGTTTGTTTATTTTATTTAGATGGGCTGGACTTAATTCCCATATATTTATAAAAAAAATGTTTTAAATGAATTACTGAGCCTGAACCTGGGTCGAGCTTAAAGCAGCCCATAGTTATTTTGATTAAGTTTTAATTTATATAAATTTGGGCCTTGAGCCCTCTATATATATATATATATATATATATATATATATATATTAGATTTATGTAAATTAGCTTTACTTAGGTTTTGGACCTGAGCCCATTGAGGGAATTCATTTTAGATTTATTTTATATATTGGGTTTTGATATTCGGGCCAATATCGAATGTATTTTATATTATAGATTTATTTTAAATATTTTAGTATAAGTTTTAGTTATTAAAAAAATAGAATTTATTTTAAGAGTTAAATACTATAGGCTTTTATATAATACTTTTAAATAGAGTTTATATATAAGTATTACTTATAGAATTTATAAATAACTACTTTTGAATATATCTATAAGTATATTTGAAATGGGTTTTGGGGTATGTTTTTATGGTATATGAGTTTTGAATAATCAAATCAACCCTTCTCTTAATTTGTTTATCATTGAGCGTAGCTAATTCGTGTATCTTTGTCTCTTTATGAACCATTGTGGATCTCGATATCTCCATCTCGAAAATCGTACCGATTCCCAAATCTGGACTTTTACATATCAAACTGGAGTATTTGGACCATTCTGGACTTCATGGAAATGTTTGTCTCATCGTTCGGGATCATTTATTGGATTGTAGCTTATAAACTATTCCGTGTCGACACGTTCGTGTCGTTCACGTCGACAACAACTACCCAAGGCAAGTACTTACAACGATTACTTTCATTCCATGATACTTACTCTATTTTATTATTTAGATATGCATTCCATGATTATTGTCACGATTATCACACGAGATTAGCGTTTATGGATTCTATTTCATGATTACCATGTTTCCATGTTTATCGTGTTTCCATGATTATCTTTCATGTTCGTGTTTCCTTGTTGTGATTTGAATCCATAATTACTAGTTGGACGCAAAATACCCTAGTATATATGTGATCAAAACCCGTATTCTATGTTCCATGTTGATAGTTAAATCATACACAACACGTACGATTGAGCCGAACTAAGTAAATCCCTCAGTCGATCACATATAGAACATGGTATTTCAAACACACTTAGTGTAGTTATGACTTATACATTCATATTGATTTTGTCACATGCCATGATTATCCTGTTTCACCGGTTTATCTTACATGTCATACCATGATTACAATTTATATATTCCTATATCTCATATTCTATTTCATGTTATATAGTTTCTATCATGTTATGAATGGTGTATCATGTTTGTACTTGTTCCAATCCTGACTGAATAACTATTTTTTAGGCGTTGTCGATGACCATTGTACTTCTCCCTTTTGGATCTTGGACCACCTGGTGACCCGTAGGTCCTAGAGATACGACCATCTCTGCTTTATTCATTTTTAGTTTCTTTTTCTCATTCCTAATTTTACTTCCATTTGCTATCGGATTTGTCTCCGGAAAACTCTTGTTAGTTTTGTATTAATATGTAATCAAACACTTGGATAATAAAAAAAAATTATCTCCTAACGGGTCATCCTCCTTTAGCTACTGTGAATGAGTTACATTATTGATCATATGATCTTGAGATATAGACAGTGCTCTACCGTCGATGCTGCCGTGTAGGTTGGACGTGCTTCTACGTACTTATGCCCGAACTTCTGGGTGCGGGACGTGACAACAACCATATGTTCAGGCAAGACTAGCTCCCAAAAAATGCATCGTTAAGGTACTATATTTTATAACCGAGGAATGGGAGAGTTCACCTTACGACGACAAATAATAGGCTCAAATATTGAAACAATAACACAACTCACAATATTAATATGGTTCAGCCAAGATCGTCGTATGCCGACGGAGCAAGGGGAGTATACTTTGTTGAATCACGTAATAAAACTTTACAAGAGTTTTCATGAACAATACCGTATCACAAAACCCTCCTCAACGAGATCTCCTATGAGTTGTCTCCTTTTTCTCTCTCTAGATCCCCTTAGGACTTCCTAGAACTCTCTCTAGCAATCGCCTCATTAGCCTCAAACTCACATAAATTAGGTTAGAAATAACCTTATATAGGTGCTCCTAATACTTGGTAACATTTGGAGCAAATCTGTCCGCCGGATCCCATCAATAAACTGATCCAGATCAGCCCAGCCTGGAATTCCGATCCCCTGCAATGCCAGACTCGGGATGGAACAGTATTCTGGCGGAATACTGGTTCCCGGCAACTATGTGCTCGGGAAGACAGGAATTTCGGCAGGATTCCGATCCCCTGTATTGGGCTGTTTTGAGCCCCTGTTTTGATGTGATTTTGACTCCCCTCTTGTACTTGAGCAATGAATACAACATTACATCCATCCTTAAAGTGAAACCTCTACCCTATGCAATGTATCATAAAAATCCAATATATCAAATAGCTATCATATAAGTTTTTTCAAATAAATAAGACAAGACCTTTCACTCGCCACCAACTTCTATTGTTAGAATGAGAACAATTACAAAATGGCAGAAATGGAAAATTTGCACAGAGTAGAACAAAAATAATATACAACAGAAAGCTTATAAGAACCTGTTGTAGTCCTCCTCCAGTAACTTCCAGTGAGAGGAAGGTACGTGTTAGGTCATCATTTACAAAGACATCCCATTTATTAAATTCTATCCAGTATCTGTCATGCATCAAGGAAAGTCGAAGTTCAGTGTAAGATACTATACAAAAATTGTATAACAATCAGTTAACTACATAGGGAAGTATCAAGCTAAAAGACTAGAAATCTAAGAATTTATCAAAACTATAAATTCCACTAACCCTCTTTGAGACTGGAGCTTTTCTCGAAGCATAGCCACAATGGAGTCTATCTGATGTACTTGAATTGGAACAGTCCTTCCCAAGCTAATATGGAATTCTCTTCCTAAGAGTATCTGTTCAAGCTTCTGATCGTCTTTACATAATTCGCTTAGAGCAACGTCCACGTCAACAACATAGAGATCGGGTACAAGAGATGCAATTCTTTTCACATGAATGGCAAGTTGTTTCTTCGTTGCAGATGGTATGTGAACTGCTCGTCAGAAATAAACAACATTCATATCCTACTACTGGAAGAGAGAGAAAAAGAGCTTACATGAGTTGTTTGGTTTCCCATAAATGGAAAGACCACGCAACATTGTTGCATGTAGCTAGCTTGCATAGACATAGATACGGATTTGGATATGGACACGATGTGGGTTCGAAAATGACATTTTAGAAATTCTGGTATACGGGTAGGGCATCGATAAGGTTATATCTACACATGAAAATATATTAATATGCATATTTTGTTCATAGATCTTAATAACATCTATATATAAACATGTTTTGAATAGTTACAAAGTTCCAAGAAGTTTCAGGATGGATTCCCTACAAAGAAATGTTACTTTTTTATATCCTCATTACGTTTGGCACGATTAGTGGTGTTAACGACCAAAAGCTATTTGTGAGCCGGCTCGAACTTAGGCTTGCTGGAAAGCTCGTGAATCAAGCTTTTTGAGCTCGAGAACACGAGCTCGATCCTAGAATAGGCTCGTTACATAAAAGAGACCAAACACAGAGGTATTCAGCCCATGAGCTTGTAAGTCAGCTCGTTTTTATTATATAAAAAGAAATATCTTACACTAATAGACTTTTTCAATTTGCTATGAAGTTACTTTAAATACTTTGAGTTTGATATTATACTTTTGAGCTATACTTTTGACTTGAGACAAAGCTCAATTCAAGCTTAAGCTTGTCAAGCTCATCAAGAATTCAAGTTTAAAGGAGCGTCACTAGCTCGGATCGTGCTCGAAAATATTTTAGAGTCAAGTTTGAGCTTAATTTTAATCTCGTCTTAAATCTCAAGCTTAGTCCGAGATCTATTTTTTCTTAGAGGGTTAAGCCCCATCATGGGATGCTCGCTCAAAACTCCGCTTGTTAACACCCCTAGCCACGATCACGTATATGCCAAAATTAATTCAACTATGGTTTGGGTCCTTTGTGAACCTAGAAATAGACAAGTCAGATAGTGTCAAAGAAGTATTATCCAAATATGTATCGAGTACGGACAAGGATACGGTCCTCCCGAGGTGTAATAACCTAGTTTTCTATTAATTTAAATTAATTCGAATTTTACATTCATATGTAATTAACATAATAACAAATGGGTTTATTTGTGATATTTCTCTTGTTTAGTTTTGTGTATCATATTTGGTGGAATTATTCCAATCAACACATTTCAATCCTCCAACTTCTTCGCGTAAATCTCGACAGAACCCCTATATCTCCCTTTCTTCTTCCCTTTCTCTACAAACACTTCTCATTCTCCTCTCTTCCATTAGTATTCCACTGCCATTATCTTCTCATCATCTCCATCTTTCTCCTTCACTACAAACTCAAACATGCTTCCATTCATTCATGAAACCGCCACCACCGATAGGATTCCTATGTCGTCGACTCGCCACTAATCCCGATGTCGCCGACTAGCTGCAACTCCACCGCACCCTCCTTCGCGCTATCGACTATCTAACCCCATCTCATCTCTTCGCCATCCACTCGCTACCACTACTTCACCGCAGACTCGTAGTCGAGACCCCCTTAAAATCCATACATTCTTCGTGCATCTCGTGATCGCTGCTCGTCGAACCCAAACTATTGCCATCTTCGATCCTGTACATCCCCTTATCCACCGTGCATAGGACCTCACAACCGCACCCTCCTCCAACTTCGTTGTCGTCGAGCCAAACACGGCTATCTCTACTGCCTAGTCGTCCAGCTAATAGCCACCGACCTCCTTTTCATTGTGCCATCGATCAATGCGACCTCACCATCATAACCACCTCCATTGTGAACCCGCACAACAATCCCCATCGCTCCTTGTGGCATCTCCACTACTACCCAAGCTCCACGGAACTCGCCGCCTACCGGTCATGATCACAACCCTTCACCTTCACCTTCACCTTCACCTTCGTCGGCAACCCCTCCGTCGTAAGTATGAGACCCAACTTCTCCTCTACTTCATCTTCTTATGATTTTGCTATTGTTGCTGCTATTTAATTTGAGGTGGAGCAAACATGGTGTGGTTCAATTAAACCAAACCTTAACCAGCTTAAGGGAACCGGACGGTCCGGTTAGCTGAATCAAACCAGATTGGTCAAAAGGAAAAATTTTGGAGCATTTCAGGGCTCGTTTGAGTCAGAATTGCACATTTCTCGCACCAGATACCTTCGTTATGCGTGTGTACCATCTGTAAGTGCATTAATTGCTTTTATTGTTTATTGCTTATAATTAATTCCATAACAACGTTCATAATCCTAGTTTCTGACTGGACTTTTAAGCTAATAATATTATCTGATAATATGTGAATCTTAGTAAGTAAAATTGATTAATGTTATTATGATACTTGTATTTAACATATCATAGTTTATATTTTGTGTTGTATTGGCATCCTAGATCAATTGATGACATTATGCTAGAAACCCAAATAAGTAAATTCTAAAGAATTGGTTTCAACAAATAAATAACTTCGCATGCTCTCTTAAACCTTGTTAACCTACATGACATTATGAAAACAACAAGGTTCATAGTATTGGTATCGAACCCTTCCTATGAGTATCGGGATCGATGGTATTGCAGTATCAGTGGTCTCGGATCGGAGTATCAAATTTTTGGTACCGAAAACAAATAATTATTAATAAATTACTAAAAACGTAGAAAATATTTTATACATTTAGGCATAATCTTAAGTATTTTGTGTTATTTCTTAGTAGTATTGAAACCGAATAAAATAGTTGTCATCATTGCTGATTGTTTTACCTACGATAAATAAGTTTTCTTTCTTCATTTACATGCATTTACGTCCTTACTATGCTTTTATATCCTTGTTGATTGAATTTTTTCATTAAATTTTTTCTACCAAATTGATTTAGAGACCCCCAATGTCGATATTGGTTAGTATCGATAGTAGTAGGTATCGGATCAGAACAAGCCAAACCTTGTCGATATCGGTCGTATTAGTATCGGACGTTTCGTATCGGTAACAGCCGTATCGTATCAACATTTGTCTATACTGCAAACTACGAAAAACAATAAAAAGTGATAAACGAGAACCGTAAATTAAACCAGATATGATGACTCTTGGACATACATACATACTAATGTTGTAACTATGGACATGGATACAACAATCAACAACAAACCCTTAATTATTGTATAACCTCTAATAGGGTAAAAGTGGGGAAAAGGTAGTGTCATATGCGCCTATCTTTGGCGGTTTACTATTTATATAGGTTGATCAACCCATAATTCCTGTTGGGGGTTGGTAGTTGCTTACCTAACAGCAGTACCTGGCTTAGGACCCCATGTTGCCCTACTGATTGTATTGTGACCTGATCCCAGACATGTACGGGATAGCCTACAAGGGCGGATAAAATGTGAAATGGCCTATTTTTCAAATACCATAATATATTGTAACTCAATAAACAATAATAAACCGTTAATAATAGTAATGCAGTTCATATATCGTATTGTACTATAGTAGTCACTTTACACATTCCTTCATTTTAGCACTTACTTGTTCGTTACCTGACAAACCTGGCCTTGCATGTCCAAGTTTAGGGAAGGAGAATGAGCCAGTACTATTGTTGTTCTCCCGAGATCAACCCCAAACTATCTTAATGAGAGCCATACAAATTCTTTCTTCTTTTTTTCCATTTTCCTTCATGTTTTTTTGAGATGTCCGGCATTACGCACGGGACTGTAGTGCACGCTGCATTGCATGCCTTTTGGGTCCACTGTCCCCCAACTCCCACCATTTTTATAAATGGAAGGAATAATACGCTCATGTGGCTCAATCCACTGATCTTCCGCCACCCAGCCAGGGTCTTATGTCTCTCCCCGCACCACAAGGGTCGCTCGAGTTCATACTGTATTTATTTTGAGATTTCCAATAATTGTATCTATTTTTGTTCTTTTAGTGTTTTTTGTAAGATCTTTTCATATCATTTCTATTCCATAGTATCATTGTACAAGAAATGTAATATTAACTGTGAGAATCATTGACATGCTTCGTTGCTTGAAGCTTAGCTTATAATGGTAAGGGTTTATACCTTTATCATGATATGTCGATGACCGTATTTTGAAAGCGGAACCTGAAACGAGGAGTATCCATGCAACATAGTAGCTTTTGTTGTTGTAAATGTTGTTACAAATACATTGTTTGTTTGCATGTAAATAGCGTTACAGGATCTACAAATCCATTGTTTGGAATAAAGTAAGAAGGATGCTTTGTTGCAACTTCAGTTGCTGTAAATACACATCTATTTTTCGGTCGTGATTTTATGATATTGAAGACATAATGAGAGGAAATGGTGTGATATATGTTTTGTGAGTCGTACTTTGACAATTTTGATAACAACAAAAGCCGCGGTAGTTGGAGCTGATGCAACATTTGTTGCACCAAATTCCACCTTCTACATGAAACCAAACATCGAAAATGTTGCATGTATTTCCATTTACCCCCCCCCCCCCCCCCCCCCCCCCCCCCAACAAACACACCCACCTATGAGATAGAAAGTATATTTGTAGAGAATGAATACAGCATAAGGATATGTGCAAAAAAGGGTGCAATTTGTGAAAACTTTGTCTCTACCATCATGCTTGAGGATGAAGCATCGACAAATATTAAGTTTAGGTAGGAAATCAATTCTTTGTTCTTTCCTTTTATTTGAGTTTCCGGTGTTTGGAAATGCCAGGAAAATTGGGAGAAAGTGAATTCTTGGGATGAGAAAGTGAATCCTTGGGGTGGGTGGGGGAACCATTTTTTCTCTATTTTCTTTTCCTTTGAGAATCATTTTTCATTCCTGCTCGCTCATTTTCTTTGGGCATCCAAACACAGAAAAGGAATGACTTTCCTTTCCCAAGACCGTGATTCCGCGAACCATACGAGGCCTTAAAAGTGATAGCTAGGCAGCGTAAACACGAATGTTACGGGGGGGTGACCGACCATCGCTACAAGCTGACGGCTTGACCTGTTCCCGCATCGGCTGGTCGACCAACCCTCTCTGGCAGTCAAACTAACACAATACGAAAACGACATCTCATGACCTAAAGCAATACTTATTCAACACTGGTAAGCTATCAGAAGATCGTAATAGTACACTCTAGCACCTAATAATTTCCGAAGCTCATCTAAACAGTACCGCCCGACGTATGGTGTGTCCCGGACTCCCGGTGCGTATTGGTTGTGTCCGTCACGGAACAAAGGAAGGGAGGAAAAGGAAAAGTTGCCTGGTACGAAGACGTGCAGAGCATAGTTTCCTTCGACGTGCGGGAAGCTCCTGATGCGGATCCCCTGGGAAGTACTGGTAGCAGAGAAATCTGCACAATTCGTAACCACAATTCCTCTCTTAGGTGCAAATTGCAAAAAATGAAAAGAATTTTAGGGGCTAATTGCACAATAATAATAATAAAGAGTAGAGAGGCTATACCTAGAGAAGTTCGGGGTTGGAGGAGGTGGAGAGGGGGCGGGGGAAGTGGGCTGAGTTTCTTGAAGCTGGGAACCGGAAGTGGAGGCGGAAGTGGGAGTCGAGTTTCATCTTCTCCGTTTTCCTCGGAATCGGAGCCGTAAGTGGCCATGAGCGCCTCCATCGAGTTTTCTGGATTTTTGTTCGGGGGAGAGGAGAGGAGAGAATGGTGGTGATGGTGGTGGTGGTGATATCGTTAGCAATGAGTTTTAAGAAGGTTTTTTCTATGGACACTACCAAAATTGCTAGGTAAATTATAAGGGCACATCACATTTTACTTAGGGCTGTCCAAGTGTTAGTTTTTTATTATTTACAAGTTTCCCACTGAAAAAATTACTCAGGGCTATCCAAGTGGTAGGTATAAAAGATAATGAGGACTGCCAGGAATTGTGGCAGTCCTGAAAGTAATGAGGACTGCCACAATTCCTGGCAGTCCTAGAAGTAATGAATTGTGGCAGTCCTGAAAGGGACATGCTCTACAACAGGACTGCCACAATTTCTGGCAGTCCTAGACATATTGAGGACTGCCAGAAATTGAGGCAGTCCTGAAAGATACTTGCTGTACAGCATGTTCCTTTCAGGACTGCCACAATTTCTGGCAGTCCTAAAGTCGACATTTCCGAATGAAAAAAATATATTAGGGTTTATTTCAATCTTGATAATAGAGTGAAATATGCATTTTAGGATTTATTTCCATGCATTCTTTGTGAGGAAAGAAGTATTTAACCTTTATTTTCATACATTTTAGGGTTTATTTAGTTTTTTGGGTGCCATCGAAATTGGGAAAGAGAAGGAAACTAGGATTTTGATGGAGATGGTGATGATGGAAACGGTGGAGAAGAAGAAGATGATGATGATGAGAAAAAAAACTAGGGTTTTGATGAAGATGTGAGAATGGAAATGGTGTAGAAGAAGAAGATGGATAGAAGAAGAAGAAGAAGAAGAAGAAAGCTAGGGTTTGTGAAGAGAGAGAGTGGAGAAGAAGAAAATGGACAGCCCCTGAATAGAAAATTTGGACAGCCCGAGTAAAAGTTCCTCAAAGCCTGGCTAGCCCTAATCCTGGCTAGCCCCGAGTAAAAAAGGCTGTGCCCTTATAAATAGCCAATTGCTAGGGGCTAGCCCAAAATTTTTCAAGTTTATTACAAGTTTGCCATCCAAAAATTTTGCTAGGGACTAGCCCAAGCACAACTATAAATACCAATTTTCATTTTCTCTCTCCTTCTTCTCTTTTCTTTTCTCCCTCAACTATTTTCTTCCCTCTTTCTCTTCTCTTAGGTCAAAGAATTAAAACCCTAATTTTTTTCTTTTCTCCCTACATTTTTGGCAAATTGTTCTCTCCCTCAACTCTAGGTCATTGACTTCTCCAAATTTTTGGTAAGTCATCGAACTATAATATGTTTCATGTTTTAAACAAGAATTTCACATATTAAAGTTGAATTATGTGTTAAATATAGAAAAATATTGAACATGGATCAACCAGGATCATCAAACGTTCCCGCCACGTCCGAAGAACACGTTCCCGCCACGTCTGAAGACAACTTTGATGCATCGGAAGCTCTCTTGGTAACTACATTTGAACTTGAGCTCGGACCTAAACTTGTGCTGTGACACAGAGGACTGCCAACACTCAGGCAGTCCCGATCATAGACTAGGACTGCCAGAGTGGTGGCAGTCCTTCACAGAAGAAGGACTGCCAGGACCCTGGCAGTCCTACAAATAGGTAGGACTGTCAGGGTCCTGGCAGTCCTTCTTCTGTGAAGGACTGCCACCACTCTGGCAGTCCTAGTCTATAATACTAGAATGCAGAGTTTTATTGCAGTCCTTCACAGAAGACGGTCTTGCTATTAACACAATTTGCTATTTATGGACACCAATCTTATGCACGGGCCTAATCTATGAAACCTATTTACTTTAGGATTTTGTCTAATTGTACTAACCGAAGAACATTTATTGTAGGACTTGAGATCTTCCGATTTTGCGGTACCGGCTCCAATTGCAGTCAATGTAGCCCATTTATTTTGGACCGATCTATGTTTTGAATCAAGCGAGGGTGCGGTACATTGGTGTCGAGAAGTCGGACGGGAAAACAACATTATTCTAGTAATATCTAGATCGGCCCGAAATCGACCGGGACGACAAACTATGGTGGTGGGCTGTGAAAGAGGTGGTGTGTTCAGGACGCACAAGAAAAACAGAGTAGAAGTTATCCAAAGTAAAGTTCCAAGAAGAAATGTTGGAACGAGGAAATGTGGTTGTCCATTCACGATACATATCAGAAACAAAGAAGAGGGGAAATGGACAGTAGAAGTGAAGAATGGAACCCACAACCATGAGTTTGCCGAGACACTATTGGGTCATCCGTATGTCGGACGGTTGAACAATACGGAGAAGAAGATAGTCGAAGACTTGACCACCTCCGGAGTTGCACCGAGACAAATATATTCCGTCATACGACATGAAGATGAGAAGAACATGTCTATAATGAAGACAATATACAACGCCCTAGCTTCTTCAAACGCTGTTCGGACGAAATCAAGAATGGCGATGCAAGAAGTTGTCACTCCCCGTTCCCGGAATGCGTATTTTTATACATGTACAACTCATGTGTATTTATTTCGTATTTATCATGTATTATTCTGTATTTAAATTCCTTTAAATTTTCATGATTAATTAATTATCTGTTCTTTAAATTCCATGTTAATTAATTTCCTACAAATTTTATTTCTGCAATTATATTTTTACAATTTTATTACCTGCATTTTATTTCCTGCTTTTAGTCTTGCTTATTGCTTTAGTCTTATTGGGTTTCGGCTTGGATGGATCTGTGCAACCTGGCCCACTAGCCCCCACCTACCACCACCCTTCCTATTTAAAGCTTCCTTCTCCTTCTCTCTCCTCATTACTTCTTCTTCTTCCTCTCATTACTCTCCACCACCTACCAGCAGCAGGAGAAGGCAAGTGCAAACTTGCTTCTACTTGAGAACCATGTTTTTATGGTTCATTTGGCTTCTCCTTGTGATTCTAAGAGAGTTTAGTTCTTAGTATTTTGGATTTCGTTGGCTTGTTTCTCCTAGATCTAAGTTTTGTATTCGGCTGTTCATGGGTTCTTGGTCCACCAACTTTGCGTGTATTTCTCTGGCACTGGAACAAAGGCTCCATAGGGTGAGTTCGGAAGATGTTGTACGCACACGTTCTTACGTGCTCGCATGAAACATCAGCCCAGTCACGCACACGTCTTTACGTGTTTGCGTGTATTTTAGTCACGCTAATGTTCCCATGAGCATGCGTGTATTTTTAGTCACGCTCATGTCTGTGCGTGTCTGCGTGACTTTTGAGTTACGTTCACTCTGTGCGTGTCTGCGTGACTTTTGAGTTACGTTTACTCTGTGCTTGTCTGCGTGACTTTTGAGTTACGTTCACTCTGTGCGTGTCTGCGTGACTTTTGAGTTACGTTTACTCTGTGCTTGTTTGCGTGACTTTTGAGTTACGTTCACTCTGTGCGTGTCTGCGTGACTTTTGAGTTACGTTTACTCTGTGCTTGTCTGCGTGACTTTTGAGTTACGTTCACTCTGTGCGTGTCTGCGTGACTTTTGAGTTACGTCCACTCTGTGCGTGCGTGTATTTTTTAGTCACGCTCACATTTGCATGCGTGTATTTTCAGTCACGCTCGCGTTGTCTGCGTGAATTTTGAGTCACGCTCCTGTCTTTGTACTGAGTGCGTGACTTTTTACGCTCATGTCCCTGAGCTTGCGTGCGTGACTTTTGGCGTGCGTGACTTTTCACCCTCACGCTGAGCGTGCGTGCGTGAATCACTTGTCACGCTTCACTTTTCACGCTCACGCTTACCAGAGTGTACTCCTTTTACGCTCACTCCTTCATGCCGGACTTGGCGTACTTTTTACACACACGATTCTTGCGTGACTTTTGGACTTAGCTTAGACTTGTTGGCGTGTCTTCCTGACCTGGGTGTTTTATAACTTATTCATTTAATGTTTGTATAATAATTCTCCTATTATATCCTTACGACTTTTATGAACTTGATAATCATAGCATGATTAATGATTATGTATTAGTGCCCAGCGTCTTGATTGGTTTATGGATACCCAGTGAGACTGTAACTTGACCTCGAGAGTTATAGACTCGACCCTATTTAATGCTAAATGACTTTCATGCCTTGTCACCATTAATAACGATGGTTATTTGACTAATTGATCATGTGTTCCTAGTTGGAACTAAGAGACTGGCTAGTCGTCTTATTAAAATAAATGAATGAGACACGTTCATGTTATGAACTATTGCAAATCGACTGGCTGATCCCGAATATTGACATACATGCACATGCAGGCTTCAATCTATTTATTTATTTATTTATTTATTTATTTATTTATTTATTTATTTATTTATTTTCTACAAAAGAAGCATGTGTACTTTATGGTCAAGGCATGATTACCGTGGTTAGATTTGATTGTTGCATTACGCTATGTAAGACCTGCAACCTAGCCGCACTGGTATCGTTGTAGAGTTGTGCATATCGTACCCCGTACGAAAGTACTCATCTGAATGACCATGATCCACGGCATGGGATTTCGCTCAACGTAGAGACTATTAAGTTAAATAAAATAATAATTGTATGGAGAGAATGGATTCCCGAGTTCTTACATGGCAGCCCCCTTGGGACGAGTAGTACCCGACGGGCCGGCTGGTTCCCACAGATGCTGTAAATCTGCCACACGGGCAGGGAACAGTATCTGCTTTTATTATTATTGTATATTGTATATTGACGGGCGTCCTGCTAGGACTCGTCTAATTCATGCATGGCGCACATGATTAACTGGATAGACTAGCCTTGCTCGTACATAGTAAGAACTGAGGAATCTTTATTGTATTATTCCAGGATAACTTGGGACTCACAATAGCAAGCCGTAGGATTTGATTGGCCGTTCAAGATGATTTGTTTGTGTACTGTACTACTCTGTTACCTAACTGGGATAATCAAAATGTCAAGACATGACGGGCCAACTTCTGTCCTTGTTTGGTTGGGAGGTTGGTTCGAAGTGTCGTGATGTGATGTGAATCCTAGTAGCAAGTAGAGATCTATTATTATATTCTTTTACTTACTGGTTTATGTCCTTCATATCGTCCTTCCTTGTGGTACTTGCTATTAGAGGTCTAACCTCTCTGGTTTTGCATGGCCAGATTTAGAGCCGGTTCCCGAGGATCCAGCGTACTTCTACCTCCCAAATGGTCAACACTAGAGGAATGATTGCAGGAGGACTCGAGTGGGTTCCTTACTTCACCGCTCGTTTTATTATTTACCTTTATACTTAGCCGTTTGGCACCGACATGTTAGTCGGATTGTCTTGCACTTACTTTTACATAATTGTAATTAAGTCAGACTGCAGTTGATAACAATTGTGTATACTTGCTATATCATCTGGCTATATTTTGTAAAACCAGATCTCAAGAACATTTTGAATGAGCGTTCGGGACGCCTTACTGCTTTATCTTACATGTTCTCTATTACTGTTTCTTGCTTGAATGATTGAGACAATAGATGTGTAATGACCATAGAAGGACTCTTATGTAGTATGCACCCCCTCGTCTGGTTAGACAGCATTGATCGTATTATACGGTATTCATCTACCCGTAATACGTAGCTGGTTGAGTCATTCCCCCGCTCTCTAGTATTCTGGTTCTGGGGCGTGACAAGGTTTTAGTGGTGGCCCATGCAGGTCTGATTTCAGACTTGTGGGGTATTTTGATTTATAGGATGTCTCAATCACACATGTTTCCCCTTGATCTCCTGATTCGTTATTCTCAACTCTTGCTTGACATTTCGGTATCCTTTGACTTCATTGATCCTTCATGTCCGGTCGTTTGATTGTTCTCTTGTCCCTTTTCTTAGGGGCACTTCGTCCGTATCGGTCAGAGCTGGACAGCAACAACAAGGACAACATGGGCAACATGACCAGGTTGGTCAGCAACCAGGGCCAGTCTCACCTCAGGAGACTATCCAGGAAGAAGTGATAGTAGAACCAGCAGTTGGACCGCAGTATCCGGATATTCCAAACCCACCCATAGTTCCACCTACCCCTGTGGAAGTGGACACACCAGCCCTTCTGGAGATCATGAGAGGAATGATGGCTGCTCAGCAACATCAGATGTTGGCCCAGCAGCGCATGCACACTCAGCTACAAGAGCAGAATATGTTGCTCAACCAAGGATTGCAGACGGCTTTGGAAAGAGGAGTGAGGACTGATTCAGGAGCATCAGCCAGGTTTTGCAAGTACAACCCCTGCCGCTTTGAGGGCACGGAGGATGCCATTTCAGCAGATGCATGGCTTAAGGATATGGAGGCTATTCTGACAGCAGCTAAGGTACCGACAGAAGAACGTGTAGATCTAGTGAAGTTGTTACTTCAGGATCTCGCACGTGATTGGTGGGAATCAGAGGAAGTGGGCATCAGACGTCCTGTGGCTTGGGACGATTTCACTGCAAGATTCAAGACTAAGTACTATAGAGTTGTGGCACGGTTTGAGCTACAACAGAAGTTTATCAACCTCAGGCAGGCCGGCAAGACGGTAGATGCTTATACAGCGGAGTTCTGCAGATTGAGTAGATTCGCCCCAGAGATGGTAGCAATAGAGAGCCATAGGGCCATGAGGTTTCAGCAAGGGTTTTATCTCGAACTTTTGCAATTGATAGAGGGGCACAATTACCAAACTTTTGATGAGATATTGACAGCGACTCGAAGGCATGAGCTCACCATTCAGAGGCTTGCGACAAGGACTGGGGGTCAGAAGAGATCCCACAGTCAGATTGAAGGAGGAGGGGGAGCAGCGCCCCGAACAACAGTACCATCCACTGGCATTCGTATCCACGATGTGGCAATACGAGGACCAGCACCACCCAGGCAGCAGCAGCAACAGCAACAGAGGAAGAACCAGCAACCCCCGGCAGGCTGCACTTATTGTGGGAAGATGGGACACACTAGAGATGTATGTCGGACATTGAATGGACTATGTCTGATATGTGGAAATCCAGACCATCGGGTTACCACATGTCCCATGAATTCGAGGTCAGGAGGACCAGGGCAGCAGTTTCTTGCTCTGCCAGCACCAGGGACAGGCCAGTATCGAGGACCAGCAGTGGCAGTTAGGCCATTGGCACAGCGTCCGTTAGTACCGCAGGCTCAGATGTTTCGGCAGCAGGGACCGCCGATGCAGCAACACCAGCATAGACCACCCCAGCATCATCAACGCAGGGGCCAACAGCAACATCAGGCTAGGCCGCAGCATGGGAATCAGCAAGGAGGTCGAGGGCAAGCATTCACTCTGTCCTTGGAAGAGGCATTGGCATCGGGAGATGTTGTGGCAGGTAACATTCTCGTCGCCTCATATCCCGCAGTAGCATTGTTTGATTCGGGAGCATCCCATTCATTTATATCTGCACGATTTGTGACACGACTAGGAATGGAGTTCGAGGCATTGCCAGGGAGGTTGAATATACTCACTGGTAATGGGCTTATAGGGGTTAGTAGAGTTATTTTAGCGTGTAGCGTTGTAGTTTGCGGGCATTCTTTACCCGCCCGATTGATAGAATTTCCTGTTGGAAATTTTGACGTTATCTTAGGCATGGACTGGCTGAAAGACAGTCATGCGACAATAGATTGTCGTAGAGGGAGTGTATCTTTTGATATTCCAGGCATGAAGAGATTTACCTTAGTCAGATCAGAGGCAACTCAACCAGAGCAGGAAGTAATAACGGCAATGGAGGAAGTTCAGATTCCGAAGGTAGTTGAAGAATTTCTAGACGTATTTCCTGAAGAACTTCCAGGTCTACCACCAGTTAGAGTTATTGAGTTCAGTATAGAATTGGCACCAGGAACTAAACCGATATCAGATCGAGTTTACAGAATGGCGGATTCAGAGCAGGCCAAGGTATATCAGCACATAGAGGAATTGAAGGAGAAGAAGTTCATCCAAGCTAGCGTATCACCATGGGCAGCACCAGTGGTACTTGTAGGGAAGAAGGATGGGTCGTCCAGATTGTGCATTGACTACAGGAAGCTTAACGCGGCAACAGTGAAGAACAAGTACCCATTACCCAGGATCGACGACTTATTTGATCAGTTGAGCAAGGCTAGAGTTTTCTCCAAGATAGATCTTCGTTCAGGGTACCATCAGGTGAGGGTTCGGAAGGAAGATATCCCTAAGACAGCATTCAGGTCGAAGTATGGGCATTACGAGTTCTTAGTAATACCGTTTGGTTTGACCAATGCTCCAGCAATATTTATGGATTTGATGAACCGCATCTTTATGCCATATTTAGACCAGTTTGTCGTTGTGTTTCTTGACGACATTCTCGTATACTCTGCTAGTGAAGAGGAGCATGAAGACCACCTCAGAAAAGTGTTGCAGGTTCTGAGAGAGAACCAGTTGTATGCCAAGCTCAGCAAGTGTGAGTTTTGGTCGGATCATATTTTATTTTTGGGTCATATCATATCAGGAGCTGGAGTAGCAGTAGATCCCAAGAAGGTAGAAGCAGTAGAGAGTTGGCCAGTACCCAAGGCCGTAGCAGATGTGCGGAGTTTCTTGGGATTGGCAGGGTATTACAGAAGGTTTGTGTCAGACTTTGCACGGCTTTCAGCACCCATGACCCGTTTGACCCGGAAGGATGTGCCATTTGATTGGTCGACAGAATGTCAGGCATCATTTGAGACTTTGAAGCAGAAGTTGATATCAGCACCTATTCTTATATTACCAGTTGGACCCGGAGGTTTTACAGTATATTGTGATGCGTCAGGTAAAGGACTTGGATGTGTCCTTATGCAACATGGGAAGGTGATAGCGTATGCATCTAGGCAGCTTCGGGACCACGAGAAGAATTACCCAACTCATGATTTGGAGTTAGCGGCAGTAGTGTTTGCTCTGAAGCTATGGAGGCATTACTTATATGGTGACCGAGTGGAAATGTACACAGACCATAAAAGTCTGAAGTACATCTTTACTCAGAAGGAACTGAACATGAGGCAGAGAAGATGGCTGGAGTTGATTAAGGATTATGATATGGAGCTCCAGTATCATCCAGGCAAGGCTAATGTGGTAGCAGACGCTCTCAGCAGGAGAGGCGGCGCATTTATGTTGACAACACAGAAGCATATCTTAGAAGACCTTCAGGAGATGGGCATCGAAGTTATATTTCCTAGTGATATAGGAGTTCTAACTAGTCTACAAGTCCAATCTGACTTGGTAGACAGGATCAAGGCAGCTCAGGCACAGGACCCGAGGATTCAGAAGCTTAGGGCAGAATATGAGTCAGGGCTCAGAAAGGAGATGAGGATTCATGAAGATGGTACACTTAGGTTTGGATCACGTCTATATGTGCCTAGTGGAGATATCAGACATGAGGTTATGGCAGAAGCTCACAGTTCTCAGTATTCTATTCACCCTGGAGGGACCAAGATGTACCAAGATATCAAGCAACATTTCTGGTAGAACGGGATGAAGAGGGAGATAGCTAGATTTGTTTCCCGTTGCTTGGTATGTCAGCAAGTGAAGGCAGAACAGCAGAGGCCAGCTGGGCTATTGCAACCGCTTCCTATTCCGGAATAGAAATGGAAGCATATTACAATGGACTTTGTGACCGGTTTACCAAGATCACCAAGTGGTAAGGATGCTATTTGGGTAATAGTAGACCGACTTACAAAGGTAGCACACTTTCTTCCCTTCAGAGTAGGACAATCTACAGAAAAGTTGGCAGAGTTGTATATACAATAGATAGTCAGGCAGCATGGAGTTCCTGTCAGTATTGTGTCAGATCGAGATACCCGCTTTATATTACACTTCTGGAAGAGCTTACATCATAGTCTGGGTACCAAGTTAAGGTTTAGCACGGCTTACCATCCGTAGACGGATGGGCAATCAGAAAGAACGATTCAGACTTTAGAAGACATGTTACGAGCTTGCACTCTAGATTTTAGAGGGTCTTGGGAGAGTCACCTGCACTTGGTCGAGTTCTCATATAACAATAGTTATCAAGCCAGTATCCAGATGGCGCCATTCGAAGTATTATATGGTAAGAAGTGCAGGTCATCGCTTGCATGGGATGATATCGGGGAGAGGAAGATGCTAGGCCCAGAAATGATTGTTCAGACGGTTGAAGTAGTTAAAGGGATTAGAGAGCAACTTCGAGTTGCGCAGGATCGGCATCGTCATTGGGCGGACCAGCATCGTAGGCCGTTAGAATTCTCTGTTGGGGACCACGTATTCTTGCGGATCTCACCTACTCGTGGGGTCATTAGATTTAGCGTTCGCGGGAAATTAAGTCTGCGGTATGTGGGCCCATTTGTTATCCTTGATCGGATAGGCGATATTGCTTATCGTTTATCACTCCCACCTTCGTTATGAGAGGTGCATGACGTGTTTCATGTATCTCAATTACGTAGGTATGTATCGGACCCAAGCCATGTCCTCGATCATTCTGAGCTGGTTGTTGGTACCAACCTATCTTACGAGGAACAGCCTGTGTCCATTTTGGACCGAAAAGAGAAGATACTCAAGAACCAAACAATTAGTCTTGTCCGTGTTGCTTGGGGTCATCACTCCTTGGGAGAGTCAACGTGGGAACGTGAGGATGATATCCGATCACGGTATCCACACCTGTTTGACTCACAAGGTATATCTCTTTCTGTATACCTTGATTGTCTTGATTCCTCATGCTTATCGCCTTATGGATAGAGCTACTTGATGTCGTAGATTGATGGATTTACTTATATAGTACTTGCTTTTGATATGATAATAATGATTGCTTGATCGCTAGAATTGCTTGTATTAGTTTAGCTCTGATATTTCTATCCTGCTTAGATTTAAAATTTCGAGGACGGAATTTTTCTAAAGTGGGTAGAGATGTCACTCTCCGTTCCCGGAATGCATATTTTTATACATGTACAACTCATGTGTATTTATTTCGTATTTATCATGTATTATTCTGTATTTAAATTCCTTTAAATTTTCATGATTAATTAATTATCTGTTCTTTAAATTCCATGTTAATTAATTTCCTGTAAATTTTATTTCTGCAATTATATTTCTGCAATTTTATTACCTGTATTTTATTTCCTGCTTTTAGTCTTGCTTATTGCTTTAGTCTTATTGGGTTTCGGCTTGGATGGATCTGTGCAACCCGGCCTACTAGCCCCCACCTACCACCACCCTTCCTATTTAAAGCTTCCTTCTCCTTCTTTCTCTTCATTACTTCTTCTTCTTCCTCTCATTACTCTCCACCACCTACCAGCAGCAGGAGAAGGCAAGTGCAAACTTGCTTCTACTTGAGAACCATATTTTTATGGTTCATTTGGCTTCTCCTTGTGATTCTAAGAGAGTTTAGTTCTTAGTATTTTGGATTTCGTTGGCTTGTTTCTCCTAGATCTAAGTTTTGTATTCGGCTGTTCATGGGTTCTTGGTCCACCAACTTTGCGTGTATTTCTCTGGCACTGGAACAAAGGCTCCATAGGGTGAGTTCGGGAGATGTTGTACGCACACGTTCTTACGTGCTCGCATGAAACATCAGCCCAGTCACGCACACGTCTTTACGTGTTTGCGTGTATTTTAGTCACGCTAACGTTCCCATGAGCGTGCGTGTATTTTTAGTCACGCTCATGTCTGTGCGTGTCTGCGTGACTTTTGAGTTACGTTCACTCTGTGCGTGTCTGCGTGACTTTTGAGTTACGTTTACTCTGTGCTTGTCTGCGTGACTTTTGAGTTACGTTCACTCTGTGCGTGTCTGCGTGACTTTTGAGTTACGTTTACTCTGTGCTTGTCTGCGTGACTTTTGAGTTACGTTCACTCTGTGTGTGTCTGCGTGACTTTTGAGTTACGTTTACTCTGTGCTTGTCTGCGTGACTTTTGAGTTACGTTCACTCTGTGCGTGTCTGCGTGACTTTTGAGTTACGTCCACTCTGTGCGTGCGTGTATTTTTTAGTCACGCTCACATTTGCATGCGTGTATTTTCAGTCACGCTCGCGTTGTCTGCGTGAATTTTGAGTCACGCTCCTGTCTTTGTACTGAGTGCGTGACTTTTCACGCTCATGTCCATGAGCTTGCGTGCGTGACTTTTGGCGTGCGTGACTTTTGGCGTGCGTGACTTTTCACCCTCACACTGAGCGTGCATGCGTGAATCACTTGTCACGCTTCACTTTTCACGCTCACGCTTACCAGAGTGTACTCCTTTTACGCTCACTCCTTCATGCCGGACTTGGCTTACTTTTTACACACACGATTCTTGCGTGACTTTTGGACTTAGCTTAGACTTGTTGGCGTGACTTCCTGACCTGGGTGTTTTATAACTTATTCATTTAATGTTTGTATAATAATTCTCCTATTATATCCTTACGACTTTTATGAACTTGATAATCATAGCATGATTAATGATTGTGTATTAGTGCCCAGCGTCTTGATTGGTTTATGGATACCCAGTGAGACTGGAACTTGACCTCGAGAGTTATAGACTCGACCCTATTTAATGCTAAATGACTTTCATGCCTTGTCACCATTAATAACGATGGTTATTTGACTAATTGATCATGCGTTCCTAGTTGGAACTAAGAGACTGGCTAGTCGTCTTATTAAAATGAATGAATGAGACACGTTCATGTTATGAACTATTACAAATCAACTGGCTGATCCCGAATATTGACATACATGCACATGCAGGCTTCAATCTATTTATTTATTTATTTATTTATTTTCTACAAAAGAAACATGTGTACTTTATGGTTAAGGCATGATTACCGTGGTTAGATTTGATTGTTGCATTACGTTATGTAAGACCTGCAACCTAGCCGTACTGGTATCGTTGTAGAGTTGTACATATCGTACCCCGTACGAAAGTACTCATCTGAATGACCATGATCCACGGCATGGGATTTCGCTCAACGTAGAGACTATTAAGTTAAATAAAATAATTATTGCATGGAGAGAATGGATTCCCGAGTTCTTACATGGCAGCCCCTTGGGACGAGTAGTACCCGACGGGCCGGCTGGTTCCCACAGATGCTGTAAATCTGCCACACGGGCAGGGAACAGTATCTGCTTTTATTATTATTGTATATTGTATATTGACGGACGTCCTGCTAGGGCTCGTCTAATTTATGCATGGCGCACATGATTAACTGGATAGACTAGCCTTGCTCGCACATAGTAAGAACTGAGGAATCTTTATTGCATTATTCCAGGATAACTTGGGACTCACAATAGCAAGCCGTAGGATTTGATTGGCCGTTCAAGATGATTTGTTTGTGTACTGTACTACTCTGTTACCTAACTGGGATAATCAGAATGTCAGGACATGACGGGCCAACTTCTGTCCTTGTTTGGTTGGAAGGTTGGTTCGAAGTATCGTGATGTGATGTGAATCCTAGTAGCAAGCAGAGATCTATTATTATATTCTTTTACTTACTGGTTTATGTCCTTCATATCGTCCTTCCTTATGGTACTTGCTATTAGAGGTCTAACCTCTCTGGTTTTGCATGGCCAGATTTAGAGCCGGTTCCCGAGGATCCAGCGTACTTCTATCTCCCAGATGGTCAACACTAGAAGAATGATTGCAGGAGGACTCGAGTGGGTTCCTTACTTCACCGCTTGTTTTGTTATTTACCTTTATACTTAGCCGTTTGGCACCGACATGTTAGTCGGATTGTCTTGCACTTACTTTTACATAATTGTAATTAAGTCAGACTGCAGCTGATAACAATTGTGTATACTTGCTATATCATTTGGCTATATTTTGTAAAGCCAGATCTCAAGAACATTTTGAATGAGCGTTCGGGACGCCTTACTGCTTTATCTTACATGTTCTCTATTTCTGTTTCTTGCTTGAATGATTGAGACAATAGATGTGTAATGACCATAGAAGGACTCTTATGTAGTATGCACCCCCTCGTCTGGTTAGACAGCATTGATTGTATTATACGGTATTCATCTACCCGTAATACGTAGCTGGCTGAGTCATTCCCCCACTCTCCAGTATTCTGGTTCTGGGGCGTGACAGAAGTGCTCAAGTTGCTTGCCGATAATCATTATGTTGAGTTCCATAGAAGACATCCCCAGAGTAATAAAGTATTATCACTCTTTTGGGCTCATCCTGATTGCACAAATTTGGCCAGGTCCTTTGCCGACGTGTTAGTCCTTGATTGCACGTACAAGACAAATAAGTTCAAGATGCCTCTCTTTCATGTTGTCGGGTTCACCTCTACTTGGAAAACATTTCCAGTGGCATTTTGCTTCATGAAGAGTGAGAAGCTTGAAGACTACACATGGGCGTTGGAGAAACTGAAAATACTTTACACTGGTCGTACAGAGCCGTCAGTATTTGTTACCGACAGAGAGTACGCCCTCATTTATGCTATTCGTATTATTTTTCCTCAAGCGGATACATTGCTATGCACTTGGCATATCAATCGTAATATTCAAGCCCAATGTAAGTTGAAGTTTCGGAAAGAGGATGGTAAAATCGACATGCAGATTTTTGACGAATTCTACAATGATTGGAATTGTGTGTGGCGAGCATCTACGATTGCCAGTTACGATTCCGCATGGTACTTGTTCAAGCAAAAGTGGGAGGCGAGGGAGCCGGCATGCATTTCTTACATCAAAGATACATGGCTTGAACCGCACAAAGAACAATTCGTCTTAGCATAGTCGAATGTGGTGAAGCATTACGGCACGACAACTACCAACCGTGTCGAAGGAGCACACTCTTTATTGAAGAGGCACCTAAAATCATCTCTCGGCAATTTCGTCTCTGTTTGGCAAGCTATACATTTATCAGTAGACCGGACGGTGAATGAAATTAAGGCATCATTTGAGATGAGTTTGAATATAGTCAAGCATGAGCATAGAAAGGAAGTACTCTTAGATGCTTTAATGCGCGTGGTATCTCACAAGGCGTTGGCCTTAATAGCTGATGAGATTGAAAGATCAAAGTTTGTCGGACTTGATCCCGAGGTTTACGGGTGTGTACATCGACATACACTGGGCCTCCCTTGTGCACATCAGATTAATGAATATCGCCGTAAATCCATTCCTATTCCAGTTGAAGCAGTCGATCAACGTTGGAGGCAGTTGTCTATGATGCCTGTGGTGAAGACGGACGATGATTTCTTCTCTTTGCCACAACTGAAACTTCTCCATGCAAGGTGGTTAGCCTCAGTAGCAGTCCATTGAGCTTAAAATGCAAGAAATTGTATGTCCGGTCACTACTACAATGCATGAGCCGACCGTTGTTTCCAATCCTAAAGGCAGGCCTCACACAAGATTGACTAGTTCACAGAAGAGAAGGCTGGAGTCAACTAGGAGAGATCCATCGCACTTTGAGCATATTGAACGAAGCTTACAGCAACCTTCGCCTGCACGGAAGGGCAAGCTTGTCGTTCGCCAAAAAATGGAGAAAATGGATCTCCCAAGAAAAGATACAGTTGCAAGCCAAACAACGAGTTTGTATATTGACAAATTTCAACCTGCGCTTCGAAGTTACATTTGGTCTATTGTCGATGTCCCCGGTGATGGCCATTGCGGATTTCATGCCCTTGCAATGCATCTTGGTTATGATGACAAAGACGGATGGAGACGGGTGAGGCAGGAGATGTACGAGGAGTTAGAGACTCGTCTTCCATTCTACTCCCGCATCCTAAGCGAAGAAACGGTTGCAAGTTTGTTGTTAAGTATCCCTTGCACCGACAGTATTACCGGGACAGACCACTACATGTCAGTCCCGTCTGCCGGCTATTTATTTGCTAATAGGTACATGATACCTGTTGTAATTATCTCGCCGGATATTAACAATACATTCTTTCCGATGTGCGCTCCTCCGACGGATCACGGAGTGTCTAACCTATGTACTATAGGTCTGATCGGGGATCACTTTGTTGTACTAAAGATGATCGCTCATTCTCCGATTCCTCCACCTTCAACAGTTTGGTACAAAAGAGCACCGGTCGAAGCCATCGCTTGGACCACACCTTTCGTTGAGCAGATCAACCATTGTAAGAGATTGTTGAAGATTGAGGAGCCAAGAGACTTACCTGCTGACCACTACGACGTCGAAATCGACTAAGTATAGATATATTTACAGTCTAACATTTTGTATGTGGAGGTCCACTTTTGTATACAGTGAAATATGAAGTCCAGTAATATATATAGAGTAAATTTTGAGTTATATGTGTTTGATTTTGCCTACATGTGTTATATGTGTCTGCCTGTGTTATATGTGTTTACTTGTGCCTACCTGTGTTATATGTGTCTGTTGGATAGGACTGCCAGCACTCTGGCAGTCCTACTTCAGTGTAGGACTGCCAAGGGTGTGGCAGTCCTATCTAAAAATCTCTGTGTGAAATTTATGTGTGAATCAAATTCACACAGAGTTTCAGTATCAGGACTACCACACCCATGGCAGTCCTACCTACACTGAAGTAGGACTGCCAGGGTGCTGGCAGTCCTACCCAAAACTTGCTGTAACAGCAAGTTTTGAGTAGGACTGCCAGCACCCTGGCAGTCCTACTTCAGTGTAGGACTGCCATGGGTGTGGCAGTCCTGATACTGAAACTCTGTGTGATGATTTCTTTGTGGGACTCAACACACAGAGTTATAATTCTTCACAAATTACCACAGAGTTAATATTCATCACAAATTGCCACAGTTAAAATTCATCACAAATTGCTACAGAGTCAAATTGCCACGGAGTTCAAATTGCCACACAGAGTTAAAATCATCACAACCACAGAGTCAAATTGCCACAGAGTTCAAATTGTCACACAGAGTTGAAATCATCACAACTACAATAATTCATCACAACTACTTAGTCCCAAACATTCCACATCCAAATTAAGTTTCAAACAAGCAAAATATCCACAATAATTCATCAAATGTACGTTACTAATCCACAGCCAACTAAAGTTTGAATCATGAAAAATATCGAAATCTATCTACATATCATGCCGGGCCTTGGAACGAGACTCCCTATTGTTCATGAAGGGGAAGTCGACCACGTCGTCGATGCGCTCAAGCTCGTTGGCGACGGCGACACACTCATCACTTTGGCAACCTCTCCGGAGTGTCTGCGCCAACTCCTTCACCCTTTGAGACTGAAAATGAAAGTATAAATGAATTAAGTCTACAAACATGAAATTCTCAGTCTTATTACAAATACGGAACTCACCATTCTCACCAACCCAGCATACAAGGCATTCTTGGAAGGAAGAGCTCCAACTGCTCCGACGGCCACGGGACCCGGGTTGGTAGGGTTCGACAACTTAGGATGTCCGACCCCCAGGAAGTACTGCATGTAGTCCTCGCTGCAGTCGGCCATCTCGGTGACCGATCGTCTCTCAGATTCCCGAAGTACATGTCGTTGCCACTCCGAGTAAAAGTCGGTCACCCAGTCGAATTTTGCCGGTTTGTAACTTAAAGGTTGGGTTCCGCGCGGAGGCTCCAACAGCCGTAATGTGCTCTTCGGCACAGTTTGCACGAAGCTGAACTGACGAAGTACTCTGTCGGGCATGTACGGCTCCGTGATTTTATAGCATGTGATCATGCCATGAAATAAAGAAACCGGTTGGACCTCACGATTCAACTCACGTAAATCCTGGTATGGATTCCAAAAAATCTGTAGGAATAAAATTAACAACAATACAAAATTAACATGAAAAAGTTAGTCAAATAATAGTACCTCTTCTGGCACCAAACTGTCTAATACTTCACGAATGGAAGCCAGTATTTGCCAATTTTTTGTTTCCAGCTGGGATGGCCTCCATCGACACACTCGGGAAAGGTGTTCAAGATACGCTGGGTTTTCGTCAGCCCGTCTAAGCATCGAAAAGTGCTCGTATATCCATGCCTATTCAAACAACAAATAGTAAAAATTAAAACAACAAATTTAAGTATACAAGATTAAATTGTTAGAAGTTTTCTTACATGTAGCAGAGTCTGACACCCGGCCATAGTCTTAGTCCCGACACGGGATACGATGCCGAGCTCGCGGTAAAGGTTGGCCAGGATACCGCCTCCCCAGGATATCTCCATGAAGTCATCCACTTCAGATAAGTTTAGCATGTACCGAGCATGTATCGACGTACCGGACTTGTCCGGAATGCCGACCGTTCCCAGGACAAACAACATATACGCACGAGCCACCGCGTCGACCGTCTCATCGTCATCGTCATCCACCTCCATATTCATGAACTGGTCCACCAGAAATGATAGAGGAATTCCGTATGACTTCTTGAAGCCTGGTAGAGTTGTAAAACTCGTAGCCGTAACTCCAAGGTGATCTGAGACGAACTTGACGATCTTCTCGTACCATTTCACGGATTTCTCATTCGTGTAATATTCTTTGGTCATTACACGCCCGGTCACTGGCAGCTCCAATATCTGGTAGACGTCGTCGAGTGTAATGGTCATCTCCCCTGCTGGAAGATGAAATGTGTTCGTCTCCGGGTGCCATCTCTCCACGAAGGCGGATATTAGGGCACTATCCATTGTTCGGTAGGCGTTTTGTGCCAAATTGTGCAAGCCGCTCAGTATAATTTTGCTCCGGACGGCCTCGGATAAGCTTGTAAACTGCCAGGACACGGTTTTCTTCTCGTGACTCACAGCCCTAAGGATACGATATGTCCTCTGTATACAACAAAACACATTTCAATTATGAAATACATATTTGAAAAGTATACTACCGTTTACAAACGTTATGTACATACCGGGTTCTTCCATATTTCGCACACAATGTGGTTCTCAAAAGAAACCAACATTGAGCAACCAGGCGGACGGACAGGCGGCTCAGAAGGACCGGCCTCCTCAGAAGGACCGACCTCCTCAAATGGCGCAGAACCCTCTTGACGTGATAGGAGTTGGGCAATTGGCAGGTCGTCGTCGTCGTCGTCGGAAGGAGGCGTAGGAGTAGGAGCTTGTTGCTTCGACCGAGCTTGACGTGCCGGTGGCGATGTCCGAGACCGAGCTTCGGGCGCCGGTTTGGTAATTGTTATCGGACGCTCGCGAGGACGCTCCACACGTTCCTTCCGCTTTGACGCGGTGGGCCGTATTCTTTTGTTCGGTGGACTACATGACAACATACACTTATTAAGTAATAGAAACAACATTCACTTACCCAACTCCTATGTCATAATAAGTAGGACTGCCAGGAATGTGGCAGTCCTAATGAAAATTAGGACTGCCACATTCCTGGCAGTCCTCTTTCAGAATAGGACTGCCAGGACTGTGGCAGTCCTAATTTTCATTAGGACTGCCACATTCCTGGCAGTCCTACTATCGTGAACCCGAACTCCAATAATGAAATCCTATTTTGTCGTGTTCTAGGGTTAGGGTTTCAACATAAATTTTAGGTTTCATGTGTTCGAAAATAAGGGAAGAGAACGTGCAAGAGATTATAAACCTATTTTACAAAAACTTTTTCAAGAATTAAACCAATTCTAGGGTTTCGAATATAATGTAAAAAAATTTCGAAGAAATTAGGGAAGAACGTACCTGAATTCCGGTTGCTTTGACTTGCGTGTCATCTCTTCGAGAATCTTCGTGGAGGGATTGAGAATGGAGTGATGGAGAAGAAGAAATTAGGGTTTAGGAGATGGAGAGGGAGAGGGAGAGAGCTTTCTTTCTTTTCTTCTTGAGGAGAGAGAGTGAATAATGAAAATGAAATAAAATTTTTGGGTTTGGGGGGGTTGGGCTGCCCCTAGCAATTTTTGGGTGTCCCCTAGCAATTTCTCCACATTCATGGGCTGCCCCCTAGCAATTGATGCCCCCTAGCAATTTTGGTAGTGCCCATATAAATTACCTTTAAGAACCATCGGCTGATTCCAAAAGGCTAATTATAAAGGCACTACAACAATAGAGACAAATTATAAGAACTAAGAACACTTCATTCTTTATTTAGGATTATTTGAGGATTGGGACTAGTCCAGTTTAAAAAAAGAAAAAAATTCAAGACATTCCATTTTTTAGGGGCTGCCCACCCCCAACTCCCCTCTCCAAATCCTCTCAAATATATTCGTTTCTAATTTTCGCTATCTTCTCAAACCCTCTCAAACCTAAATTCATTTCCTCTATTTTCACCAAAATCCTTCTTTTCAAGTCCTCCCAAAATCTAAACTTCTTTTCCTTCTCCTTCTCCTTCTCCTGCTGCCGACGAGCTCGGCCCGCTGTCGAAACTTCCATACATCATTTCTTAGCACTGACAAAAAAAAAGAATCAAAATGGTCGTTGCCGAAATTTTGATGTCATGGGCTGATTGGAGTGGAGTTTGGAGAAATTGGTTGGGAGAGATTTGAAAATTTTGTACGAATTTTGAAGTTTCGAACCCATAAATTTTTGAACTAAGGAATTCCAACACAGTTATGGCTTGGAAGACTCAGGACTGCAGCCTTGTATATTTTTTAGGACTGTAAAAAATTTCTACAGTCCTGACAACCTACAAGACTGTAGAAACTTTCTACAGTCCTATGTATTTTCTACAAGTCTTGTGTATTTTCAGTCCATTGGACTGTAGTCCTGACAACCTACAAGACTGTGTACTTTTATTTATGTGATGATGTTATTAGATTTTTATTTGTGTTATAGTCAATCTAATGTGATGTTGTGAGACTTATCTCTAAAATAAATTTTAAATTAAGAGGCTTATCTCTAAAATATACTTAAAATTGAGAGATTTATCTCTAAAATAGATTTATAGACCGTATATATGAAAGTTTATTTTAAAATAAACAAAAATGAGAGACTTATCTCTAAAATAGATTTAAAATTTTGAGCTTTTGTTTTAAATCGAGTAGATAATTTAATTATTTTTGAACCAATTAGATAATTTATTTGTCTCTAAAATAGATTTAAAAATACTTATAAAGGTAACTTAATGATTATATAAAAAAATGTAAAATCCTTCTAATTATGTGACTTCTGCTTCCAAGGTTATTAAAAACAAGTTTCTTTTAGGTCTGCCAAAAAATTTGATAGTCTTGGCAACAGTTAGGACTATCAAAAAAAAAAATTGACAGTCCTAGCAATTGAAGGATTGTCAAAAATTTTAACAGCCCTAAAAATATATGTTGTTCAATATTTTATATAAAATTGTCAAAAAAATTGACAGTCCTACCAATTGGAATGACTGTGAAAAAATTCGACAGTCCTAAAAAATGTTGTTCAATGTTTTATGTAGAATTGTCAAATTTATGACAATTCTTCTAATTGGTAGGATTGTTAACATTTTTGACAGTCCATCATCGTCTCCGTCACGACTGTGGACGAATTCTTGAAGTTCGGAATCCTAAAATGGTTCAAAACTTCGAAACTCCGTCTAGAATGAATATTAAATCAAATTTTAGTTACTATAAGATGAAATGTAGGCATGAACATGGATTGAGAGAGATTTGGAAGAAAAAATATTTAGGGTTTTGGGAGGAAGAAGCTAAGAAGAAGAGAAATTTTTTTTGACTTATATACCAACTTTCGGACTAGTCCTGGGTAATTTTTCAAGTGGCAAATTTGTAAATACACAAAAAAATTTGGACTAGCCCTGAGTAAGAATTGAAGTGTCTTTATAATTTGCTCTTATTTAGGGTTGTCCTGTATTTTAAGTTTGTCACTCAAAAAAATTTACTATGAAGGGATGTCTATTACGGCACAATCCTACCAATATACTGGACTGTTAAAATTTTTAACAGTCCTATTAATATAATATTTGATAGCCAACATAAATCTTATATCTAGTTAGAACTGTAGAATTTTTTTTACAATCATGTATGTTGTCAAGACTGTATTTTTTTTTACGGTCCTATATCCATTATGTAGTGGGATATGTCAAAAAATTGGACAGTCCCTTATATTGGTAGAACTGTCAAAAATTTAATAGTTCTAGGACTACTATCAAATTTTTTGACAGTCATGTATCCGTAGTGGACAGCCCTTAGTAAAAAAAAATTGAATGGCAAACTTGTGAATACTTGACAATTCCGATTAACTTTTGTAGTGCCTTTATAAATTATTTTCAAGTCTTTGGTGTAGAAACCCTTTGCGCCTCCACACTATTCAGTAGCATCCAAAATATCTCATGAAAATTAAAATTGGGACGACCTATGTTATGTATTTCTTTTACTTGTCCACTGTGGATTATATTACATTGGATTGAAAGATTATATTTAAATATGTTGTAGTATATGTTGTATTATAAAGAGTGTTTTTAAACACTTTTATGGAAGAAGAAAAGAAAAAGAGGAGAGAGGTATCACATTTTATTTAATAGAACAAGCAACAACAGAATAGATGTGTTTATGCTTATATAGAACTAGTGACATGCACACGCATTGTGTGTGCAACGTAAGTTTTAGAAATGTTGATACAATCTTATATAGAATAGACAATATCCAACCAAACTTATTCAACAAAAAATGATTATTTTTCAATGAAAATTAATTTCCATTAGAAATGGTATCGTTGATACCATCCTATGTAGCAAACACAACGTCAAACCAAACTTACTCAAAAAAAAAATTACATATAAAAACACTCAGATGACAAATTTTAACAACGATATATTATTCATCAAAATCAGCATCTGTCACCCTCACTTTTCCAAGTTAGGGGTAAAATGGTAATTTTCTATTTTATAATATTTTTGGGAATTTTATTTCATGAATATTATTATTTAATTATTATAGGAGTCGGGTTCGAATTTCATCGCATTCCGAGTTAATTCGGGACCCCGGTGAATTTCGACTTGAGTCGTAATTAGCATGTTATTTAACCATGGTCCACCACACTAAACTTTTAGGTTTAGGAGTTTGGACTAGTCCCCCATGAGTAATTAAGTTTAATTATGATTTTATTTAATTTTAGCAATTTCCGAAACCAAATTTGAGACTTAACTTAGCCTAGAAGCAAGGGAGGGGCAAACTTGTAATTACAAGTGCCCCTACCCTATCCCTCCATGGCCGGCCATAAAGGGCACCCCCTCCACCACTCATTTCTTCACCACTAAGTTTCTTTCCTCTCTCTTCATTCTTTTTCTTCCAACTCCTTCTTCTCCATCAAACCTACACATAGGTACATCCTTAAACCTCTCATTTATTTCTCTATTTGCATTCATTCCTTCACATAAGTTAGAGAGGGGATCATTCTCTACAAGTTGACCCTAGATTTGGTAGGTTCCCCTAAAATCTAGTTTAAGGAATATTTATGGTTTTATCCTTTTAGAGTGGTATATATATATATATATATATATATATATATATATATATATATATATATATATATATATATATATATATATATATATATATGTGTGTATTTGTGTGTCTATATATATATATACATATACATATATATATATATGTGTATTTGTGTGTCTATATATATACATTATATATATAGATATGTATATATATATATCTATATATATATATATATATATATATATATATATATATATATATATATATATATATATATATATATATATATATATATATATATGTGTGTGTGTGTGTGTGTGTGGTCATGTGTATATATGTGTGTGTATTGGTATGTGTAGAGAGGGAAGGGAATGAGGAAATGTATGTGAGTGATATATATATATATATATATATATATATATATATATATATATATATATATATATATATATATATATGTGTGTGAGAGTGATAGAGAGGAATTAGAAGAGAATTAGAGGAGATCGAGAGGGAGATTAGAGGGGTTTTTAGAGTAAATTAGAGTGGAAGGATGGAGGGATTTGTGGAGAAGGGAAGGGAGAGTGCACACAGCAGCTAGGGGGCTGTTTTTCTCCCCCAAAACAGCCCCCACAGCAGCAGCAAACAGCAGCAGTAGGCAGCAGCTATAGCAGCAGTTTGGGCAGCAGTTAGCACCCTTTTAGGCCCCCTTTTGACCCCCGTAACCTCCCGTATATACCCCGTATAATATAATATATATACATATGTATCCATATATATAGCCTTATATAACCCTAATTAGCCCACTAATACCCCCAAGATTGTCCCAAGAGGGTGTAAAAAGTGAGAGTTGAATGAGTGAATGAGAGGGTGAAAGGTAAGTTAGGATTTGGTGATAGGGGGAATTTGAGTTCCGTGATTCGGAACGCGTCGAAACTTGGAGGAAACTTAGATAATATGATTAGATTTTGTGGTAGGCTCCGAGTTGGATCGGAGTTGCGTGTGGGTTTGGGGAGATGGTATCGCACCGCCACCATCTCGTATCTGAAATATTCAAGATAACGGGTAAACGGGGCGATACGGACCGTAAGATGGACTGGATGCCACTTACCCTAGAAAATTGGTAGGTAATGGTTGTATAGGATAGTACCCTACTACCCTAGGAGCACGGAGTGGAATTCTAAGGAAAGGCCACTTGGCGTCAAGTTAGAACGGTTTAAGGGTAAATGTTTTAAAGGGTAATCAGGAATTCAAGATACGGAGTTCGGTATTCGGATTGACTTGAAACTTGGGTGGCATGTTGGGTACACCCTACAAATGTTATTTTTGAGCCGATTTTGGCTCGGTTGACCCAGAGTTGACTTTTTACCCAAAAGTCAAGTGAGTCAACACTTTGTCTAGATTTGACCAAATCCAAACTAGAGTTGACCAGTTGCCAAAAGTAACTATTGGTCAACATTTGACCAGTTTGACCTAGGGTTGACCTAGAGTTGACCAGGGTGAGTTGACCAAAAAGTCAACTGTAGGCCAACTCTTGATTCCGTTTGACTTTCTTCGACTTGTTTTGACCTGTGATGAATGGTATGACCTAGGGCCTGACTTGATTGGCTTAGATTGACTTGATATAACTTGATTTGACCTAGATTTGACTTGACAGGATTAGTGTGACTCAGTAAGACTAGTTTGACCTAGATTGCATATCATTCATTGTGAATCATCTTAAACTTGTTTAAACCTAAATTAACATACAGTATCATCTTTAGGTTCTGATTACCGCTCTGAGCATTGATATACCCTACAGCTCAGGACAGCAGGCGAGTACATTCATGATAGTTTTCATTGTCTGATATATGCTATATACGATTCAGTTGTAGTGTTACTTGATTCCAGTCACGATAGTTCACGGACTAGTATACGTGGATCATGACATGAGATGTTGTTCCTGGATTTTCTTGGTTATAGTACATTTCCTGTCTTGTTCTCTGTACTTGTATAGACACGATTCCTGAGAGGAGTAGCTATCCTTTAGGGAATCCCGTGTCATGATGTGTCATGTCCAGGTCCATATACTACTCGGGGATGGGAAATTATTAGGGGTTATGTGATCAAAGCCCCATGTCACTATTTTGCTTGTGCCACTCTCACCTCACGTAGGGTGTAGCAGATACCTCCATGTCCATGTTATCAAGGTTAGCCGGCAGGACTTTCCGTTGAGGTCACCGCGGATTGCCGGGCCAAGTGGATAAACCTACCATGTTTCCCTTGCCGATCACATAACGCTCTAATAATCAAGGCAATTTTAATTACTTACTTATCATCTATCTATTCGTTCTACATTCAGTACTTTCTCCATACACTATGATTCAGTTACTCACATGTTCTACATGCCTTTATATTGTACCTTGATTTGAGACTAGGTTCTGCTCGAAAGAAGGGTTACAACCCCGGTCCTTGTTTGTTTAAGGGTTGTAGCTCAGCTTTCGATCGGTTCCCAAGTTTTCATATATCTTGTCTTGTAGTTCATTATACTGTCGCTTATAGAATTGTCAATTCACATGGAACTGCTGTTAGTGCTTGTACTGCTCATTTCCTGACAGGATACGTTATGATATTTACAGATGATTGAGGCAGACTGCTCGACCTATTATGGGCTCGAGTCAGATGGAGGTAGTCCAGGACCGTGGCCTTATAGTAGAGCCACTAGGTTTGTACTTCCAGAGTAGTGTAGATTAGCTAGGTTGACTGGACTGCGATCCAGCTAGCTTTATCAGACTATAGCTTTCTATGTTAGTTTTGAGACCCTGTGATATATAATCTGGGCTTGTGTTGGACACTGGATTATTCTATTTCATCTATCAACTGTTTCATTTCGTTGCTATCTATCCTAGTTTGTTTTTGTGATTGAGATGTATTGCTATGTCACCTCCATTCGGAGTGTATATACTGTACATGTACCTTTATACTGTTTAGTGTAGTTTTGTAGACAACCTAGACAGGTTCTACCGCCGATGCTGCGCGTAGGCTGGACGTAACCGTCTCGTGCCCCTAATCAGGGTGCGGGTCGTGACAGCATCTTCGAGATAGCATCTTCATCAGCATGGCTCGACTGCTCACCTCACTATAGAAGCATAAAAAAATCTGAGTTTAAAAGCCACTCTTAGGCATGAAAAGAGTTCCTTTCATAAGATAATACGATACAAACTCTAAAATTATTTTACGCGTAGAAGTTCCTACTGCATAAAGTTGATCCCGTGAAAAAAAAAATTATCTCTACGCATAGCAATGTGCCTTGCGTAAGAGAAGATTTGCCTAAGAATCGTATAGAATTGCCTCTTTAGAGGCTTATTTAATGAGGATGTTATGCGCATTGAAGACGGCCTCCGACAGCTCTAACACAATCCTTTATATTCCCCGAAATGTGTAAACCCCCCAAAAAATTCAATTTTAATATTGGCTTAATTATATATTTGCAGAATTTTTTATTTTAGAACAATATGACACCCACACACACACACACACACACACACACACACACAACACACCACACATATATATAATATATATTATATATTATATATATATATATATATTAAGATATATATATATATATATATATATATATATATATATATATATATATATATAATATATTATATATATATATATATATTAAGTCAAACATAAACCAAATCTTAAGTCAAACATAAACCAAATCTTTTTCTATCACAAATATGAATGATGTGCAATTATATATATATATATATGTATATTTGAATTACCCAACACATATATATATATATATATATATTATATATAATACTAATAATAATAATAATAATAATAATAAATAATAATAATAATAATAATAATAATAATCATATGATCCTCTCCCTTTTCTGTGCCTCTTGGATCATGACACCCCCCGGTCCGCTCAAGGCGTCGGGGCAGAGCTCCGTTAGCTCGGGCGGTAGCCGCCCTCTCCTCCCCGGCGTCGCTCGAGTGGGACGCTCGGCCCCGAGTTCTCTTCTCGACCGACCACGGCGAGCAAGTCCGCTGTCTTCGCGGTTGCACCAGCTGGACGATGCGATCAGCTCTCACTGGTCGGCGTCGCCCCGTCGGGGTGGCCACCAAGCTCGGTGGCCACCTGAGCCCGACACGATCGTCGAGCCATCCTCGTGTGGACACACACAAAAGAAGAAGAAAGCGTGTCTTTTCTTTATTGGCACAAGGTACCACAAATCGAGTACGCTGAGAGATCCTACGCTGAGGATCCCCGAGTAAAAAAAAAGAATTCTGGGGAATGGGACGATGAAGATCGAGCGACAGTTGCTCCTTTACTCCGGACACTCCGATACAAAATGGGAGAAAACCTAAGAAAATTGCTAACTTTCGGCTCATGGCAAGAAGTGCAGCAATTTGGCTTTGAAAATGCTCTCTGTTCTGTGTTTGAAGAGGGATGAGACTCCTTTTTATAGTCGTTCTTGAGGTAGAATGATGTTATGTGCCCATATAGGGAAGAACAATGGTTTTATGTGGACGATAACCTGTCTTGGGTGCATAGGGTGTAGGCGCATACAAGCTGTGAGATCGTGGGTTGGTCGTGGTGTTGCGTGGCCGATGCTTCGGTGCACGATTGCTCGTGGAGATGACGGTGGCCGTGCGCTTCGGTGCATATTTTGATCATGACTTTGACCGAGTTTGGCTTGGGCGCATAGCCCTGTTTCAGGCTATGCGCCTCCTTCACATAATGATGGGCGCATAGATCCACAGGATGATGGGCGCATATAGCTTCACAGGAGGATGGGCGCATATGAGCTTCACAGGGTGACTTGAAAACATAGGAGCTTCACTTGGGCGCATATGTCCTCCTTTGGCTTGGGCGCATAAGGCTTTGTTTTGCTGAAATTTTTATGCTTCTACAGGACCCCCTTCAAAGTTTTCGATATTGTGAACAAGTTCGAAATACTTTGAAAGAAGCATGGACTGTGTACTTGTGATGCAATGGGCGCATAGCCTGGCTCTTCTTTTGGGCGCATAGTATTTTGGCTAGCCTGTCAGAGTGATACGACTGTGAGATCTCTCCGAAATCTGAACTGACAAATTCATCGGGGTAGAATTTGAAGAGGTCCATCCTTCGTACGTCGTCCATGTCAGCAGATGGCAGTCGCATAGTGTGCAAGAGGCTGGATTTCACGTGGGCACATAGGCCATTGTAGGCGCATACTGTGCAATGGACGCATAGGCACATGAGAACAGTAGGCGCATAGGAAGTAGTCTGTGCCTATAAATAGGCCCTGAAGGAGAGAGAAATCTCATTACTCTCTTTCTTAGAATTTTTCAGAAAACTCTTCATCTTTCTTAGAGAACCATGTCTTCCAAGGTGCTAAGAGATCCGCGAAGGGCAAGGGGGATGCGGCGAGTGGCTCTCCTCCGGTAGCAGCATCTTCGACGGTCAGGACCGATATGGGTGAGGTCATGCTTCAAAAAAACAAAGTCTTGAGCGTTAATTTGCGACGCTCAGACTTTTCTTC
>JANAVB010015783.1:0-2500 GCA_029216955.1 Iris pallida
GCCGAGCATATGAGACTCATCTCACAGTATTAGTATTTATATACGATACGTATTTTGTAGTATATTTTATATTTTCTTGGTTTTTGTAATGCTTTAAAAAATTTCCTAACTTATAGATTTTCTTCTTGGTCGGCATACCGCCAGTATACCGGAGTATACCGATGACATACCGTCCAGACAGATTTTCCACAATTTAGGTATTTTCGATTTCAGATATTTTCATGAATAGTGTTTTCGATATTTTGATGAATAGTATTTTGAATATTTTGATGAATAGTATTTAGATATTTTGTGAATAGTGTAGATGCACCCTATTACCCATTGGATATTTGGTTTTGTTTGGATGGTTAGGATTGACTTAGATCTTCACATCGATCACCATCCAAGGCTAAGATTAACTCCTCCTTCTATATATACCATTTCACTTTCTCTTACCTCTTCTTTTTATTCTCTTCACTCTCTTCATTTCTTCTTCCCTTCTCTCCCCCTTGAAGCTTGTCAAGAGCTTGGCCTTGAGGCCTTGGGTGTGGTGTCTAATCTTCCTAGGAGGATGAGCAAAAGATTAGGCTTAGAGCTTAACCTAGGCAAGTACATCTTGCCAAATCTTGAACAAAAAATGTTTTTGTTGTTATTTTATTTTTCTTGGTGGTAAATACTTAGAATTTCCTTAAACTCATTTTGTTAAATATGTTTTCTTATGATTCTCGTATATATGCATGTTTCTAAAATTTGTTTAAGCAAGATTTTGATTTTCTGTTAAAACTCAATATTGACTTAGTAGAAAACTTGGTATCAAGTGTGATACTAGTGTTACCATCATGGATCTTGGTCACATATACATATATGAGTCCCTCACCTAGTTTGTATATCATGGATTTTGAGTTTGGTGGCAATCGGAACCCGTTTCGGTGCCCCAAAAACCTATTTTTGGGAGTATTATGAGATATTGATCTATTAAATCTTTGAATTTTTTAAATCTAATGGTTCCATGTTGCAGGGAATTCAATTCTATGCAATTTTGACTTTTAAAAAATCTGAATTTCGATTTAAAACGAAGTTTATATGGCCGAAACAAGTTTTGACAAAATCTAGTTTTGTTGCTGTTTGGAAAACCGGTATACTGACGGTATGCCGGTGTATACCGATGGTATACCAATTTTTGTACCAGAAACTTTCTGTCTTTAGGCCGGTATGCCGCTGTATACTGCCGGTATGCCGTTTATGCCGTTTTAGTCTGTTTTTGCCCGTTTCTGTCCGTTTTGTCTGTTTTTGATATTTTCTTCGATTGTAATGATTTTTTAACATGATTAGATGATCTTGCATAGTTAGAAAATGACTGTACACCCTATATACACTTGACACTAGCACATGTTCAATCATTTTTCTATGAAATGTACTTAGCTTTAATTATTCTTTCCCACATGATATGATATGTCTTTTGATAGATTCTTTCTTACAAGCTATGATAATTGTGCCATGCCTTCTTTGCTTACATGATAGTGGCCCGTCGTGGTGCACTCTTCTTACATGTCTTATTGCTTACTAGATAGTGGCCCGTCGTGGCGTACTCATGATACATGTCCTTTTTTGCTTACATGATAGTGGCCTATCATGGCACACTCCCTATAGTGGCTCGTCGTAGTGCACTCCTAGATTCCAGGTTATTATATTTTCTGTTGTAGCTTGTTATGGTACACATTCTCGCTTTTTGTCCAGTCTTGCATGTCTCATGTCTAGGATAGATTCTGCGGAATGCCACACCCAGAATCCAACAAGAAAATGTTAAGGACTAAACAAATAGCTTGATTTCTTAGATCATTAAGAATTTCCCAGTTACCTGTTTCCCCTTTGGTCTTGGTCTTATATATACATGGGATTTGGAGCTATCTGTCATGATGAGCACACTTCCAGCGCACTATCGAGTGTTGCACCGGGTACATTTGTCTCCTGGGCGATGTACCCATTATTATATGTCTTAGGGTACATTTGTCTCCCGGGAAATGTACACAACATTATAGGATACATTTGTCTCCTGGGCGATGTATTCACTATATACCATTGCTCCTTTTGCTTGGACCATTCATAGCAGCAGGTAGGTAATTGGACTTGGATTTCTCAAACTTGCATTTGTTAGTAATTAGGATTGTGATAACCCTAGTTAGCTAATGTATAAAGCCGTACTCATTGCTTGGCCGTGACTATTATATGGAGTCCAGTCTAGTCTAGTTTGTCTAGGCAGTGTCCGGATTTGTTTATTTTTAGTACATCTTTGTTTATGCTTTACTTTTGCCGATAAATGATTAGATACTAAAGTTCTGTTCAGGAGAAGAATTACAACCCCAGTCCTTGTTTGGTTTACGGTTTGTAACTTGGGTTTCGGAATAGTTCCTAAGTCATCTTATCATTTGTCATTCTATATAGTTACCTAGCATGCTAACATGCTCAAGTTACCTAACATGCTCACATGCTCCAGTTATCTAACATTCACATGCTCCAGTTA
>JANAVB010015783.1:7500-59662 GCA_029216955.1 Iris pallida
AGTTTGTATAGTTGCTTAGGATATTTAGTGTAGTCATGTGTTAGACTACGTATTTTGTAACTAGACATGTATCCAGTTTTATATTTCAGACTTGTACTTGGACTTATTACTATATGAGACGACTTTTGTGTTTGGAACATTTATGACTCTTATTTACTTATAGAATTGTTAGCACATTTAGTCTTATCTTGTTACTTCTACAACAAGCTTACTGCACTTTATCTCAAGCGCAGGCTGGACATGACTCGGCTCGGCCCAACAATTTGGGTAGCGGATCGTGACATATTTTTAGTGGTGGCCCATGCAGGTCTCTGACTAAAATGTTTGGTTACGTTATTATACCAAGCATGCCTGCAATTAGGAACTTAAGGTAATTAGACAACATTAGGAATGACGCTTAGAACACCTAGAGGAATACTAGGATTGCAACATAGGAAATACATCACATGCTTGCTATTATAATTAGATTTTCTTGTCTATGATTGTTTGCTTTAAAAGAGTCCTTATAAGCCCTTTTTATTGTAATTAGATGGTGCTTACTCGTTCATCCCAGTATGTCACATCTGAGAATGGCACACTCTCCATCCAGTCAGCTGACCAGTTGACTGATACACCTCGACCTCCACCTACCATACTCTTCCACTCCATAAATCTACAAACCCAGATACCTCGACCACCTTCCATATCACAGTCCAAGCAGGACCCGATACTTCCACCACCCCCTATCATTATACCTATCCAGGCTTCCGCCACACTCGACGGGAACCAACTGCTCACTCTGATCCAGGGGTTCCTAACAACCCATCAGGAGGAGACTACCCTACTCCGCCAGAGCATGGAGCATTCTGAGGAACGTACCATGGAGCCACCACCTATAGAGCCACGGCAGAGAGCGGGGACGATCAAGGACTTCACGGGTCTGAACCCCAAGGAGTTCTCAGGGACTGAGGACATAGTAGTAGCAGATGACTGGCTAGACTCGGTAGAGAGGAAGCTCCTTGTTAGGATGCCGGATGACCTCCAGGTCGAGGCAGCAGGATTTCTGCTGATAGATTTAGCAGGAGTTTGGTTCCAGAATGAGTCGTTATTTACGAGAGGGAGGGCCACTTGGGATCAGTTCAAGACCCAGTTCAAGAAGAAATTCTTCTCGACCACCGCTAGAGTAGCCATGGAGGCTACGATTCCAGAACATCCAGCAGGAGAACCGTTCTGTCGACGAGTATGCGCCAGAGTTTAGTCGTCTGAGCCGTTTCGCTCCTAGTCTGGTTGCAGACCCAGAGGAGATGACTCGTATGTTTTGCCATGGTCTAGTTCCAGATATTGGCATTCTTATAGTAGCGAACGGTACGACTGACTACTACCAGAGCCTAGAGTTGGCCCGGAGCATTGAGGAGCGTCTTCTGTCTTGCAAGAGGTCGGCTTCTGTACACTACGAGGGACCGTCCAAGCGTCAGGCTTTCCAGCAGAGAGCACCGATGTCGCACCAGCAGACATATCGTCCCCCTACATCACATCATCCGACCCCGCCAGTTAGAGCCCCGGGACCCAGGCAGCAGCAGAAGGGAATCTTGTGTACATTCTTTAAAAGGGTAGGCCATGACTCTTTCGTTTGTAGGAAGAAGTTGGGGCAGGATTTAGCTTGTGGGTCTGCCACCTATTAGCTTAGAGACTGCCTGGTAGCGAAGACTAGAGGGCCGCTTCTGACTCAGCAACAAAGGTTTGGGCAGCATCTGCAGCAGCAGAAGGAACCTCAGGGGAAGGCTTATAGTCTAGCCCTTGAGCCGGAGCCGGAGCAGATTTCGGAGCCAGATTATTTAGCTGACGTCATCACAGGTCATGTTTATTTGCATACTTTTCTAGCTCTATGCTTGTTTGATTGTGGTTCATCTCATAGCTTCCTGTCATTAGAGTTTATGTATGAACACCACTTAGTATCTATACCTACTGCGGTGATTAGTAGAGTAATGATGTGAGGAGGTCCAGTACCCATTAGAGCTATCATAGATGCTCTATTACTATATCTGGGAGAGAGTTTGAGGGGCAAATCTTTGTGATGCCACTCCCCGGTTATGATATTATATTAGGGATGGACTGGCTTAGTTATGCCCATGTAGCTATAGACTGTCATGAGGGCAGTATTCTGTTCAGTCCCCCAGGCACAGCATCATTCCGAGTTAGGAGGACAGGGCCGGAGATCAGCCTAGAGCCGAACTGTTGTGTGACAGTTGGGGACGTAGCACCGCCACACCCTATCATTAGGGAGTTTATGGACGTATTCCCAGAGGATCTTCCAGGACTTCCACCTGACAGAGATGTGGAGTTCATTATAGATTTAGTACCGGGTTCATCACCAGTATCGCAGGCTTGCTATAGAGTGAACCCCAAGGAGGCCGTAGAGATGAAAGAGTAGATTGATGACCTATTGAAAAAAGGTTTCATTCGATCTAGTGCTTCTCTCTGGGGAGCACCAGTGCTCTTTGTGCCTAAGAAGGATGGTACGTCGGTTGTGTATTGACTACCGGGCCTTGAATGCCATCACCATTAAGAACAAATATCCTATGCCCAGGATAGATGATTTGTTCGACCAGTTGTATGGGGCGAAGGTGTTTTCCAGGATAGACTTGAGATTCGGGTACCACCAGGTGAAGGTCATGGCAGCAGACATCCAGAAGACGGCATTCAATACGAAGTACGGGCAGTACGAGTTTCTGGTGATGCCATTTGGTCTCACAAATGCGCCAGCTGTCTTTGTGAATTTGATGAATAAGACATTCCACCAGTATCTGGATAAGTTCATCGTAGTGTTCATCGACGACATCCTGATATACTCGAAGATGCCGGAGGAGCATGCAGAGCACTTGCGGACAGTTTTAGGGATTCTGAGACAGGAGAGGTTGTTTGCCAAGTTGTCAAAGTACGAGTTCTTTTTAGACCGAGTGGAGTTTCTCGGCCATGTTGTTACTGGAGAGGGAATTTCGGTGGATCCCAGGAAGATTGCTGCAGTTGAGACATGAAAGGCTCCGACGTCAGTTTCAGAGATCAGGAGCTTTTTGGGTTTAGCAGGCTATTATAGAAAGTTCATCCAGGACTTTACTAGGATAGCTGAACCCATGACGAAGCTGACGCAAAAGGATGTAGAGTACATCTGGTTAGAGGACTGCCAGGCAGCGTTTGAGGATATGAAGAGGAGGCTGACGATCGATCCAATTCTGACTTTACCTTCAGGTTCTGGAGGTTTCACCATTTACAGCGATGCTTCAGGAAAAGGGTTAGGATGTGTCCTACAGAAGCATGGAAAAGTGATTGCTTATGCATCTAGGCAATTACGGACTCATGAGAGGAACTATCCTACCCATGACCTAGAGTTAGCTGCGGTGATCTTTGCACTCAAGTTATGGAAACATTACTTATACGGAGAAAGTGTGGAAATCTTTACTGACCACAAAAGCTTGAAGTCTGTGTTTACGCAGAAAGAGCTGAACATGAGGCAAAGGCGATGGAGTTGATGAAAGACTTCGACATCGATTTACAGTATCACCTCGGGAAGGCAAATGTGGTGGCGGATGCGCTGAGCAGGCATCCGATGGCATGGTATCTGATGATAGATCGATATTTGTGGGAAGATCTAGAGAAGCTCGGTATCGAGCTAGTTCGGCCAGGACCAGTGATATAGATGATGGTGCTTGACATTCAGTCAGGTTTGATGGAGCAGATCAGGGAGGCACAGACTACAGATGAGAGCCTTCGCAGACTTCGAGCCCAGGCTTTAGCTGGATTGCTGGATGACTTTACTATAGCAGAGGATGGATCCTTGAGGCATGGCAGTCGATTATGCGTGCCGAAGGGAGAGCTGGTAGAGGCAGTCTTGCAGGAGGTACACCGATCGAGATATTCTATTCACCCTGGTGCTAACAAGAAGTACCGTGGCTTGCGGGAACAATGTTTGGTGGCACGGGATGAAGAGGGATGTATCACGTTTCATTTCGAGATGCCTAGTTTGCCAGCAGGTCAAGGCGGAGCGCCAGAGGCCAGCTGGTCTGTTACAGCTGTTACCCATTTTCGAGTGGAAGTGGGAACACATTATGATAGACTTCGTCTCAGGGCTTCCTCGTTCCCAAGGAGGGAAGGATGCCATTTGGGTCATCGTGGACAGGCTGACAAAGTGTGCGCACTTCATACCCTTCAAGGAGGAGCTTTCCACCGAGAAGTTGGCAGAGCTATACATGCAACAGATAGTTCGCCTACATGGAGTGCCAGTGAGTATCGTATCGGACAGAGACAGCAGATTCACATCCCACTACTAGAGGAGCTTGTAGGAGGAGTTGGGCAGTAGGCTCAAGTTCACTACGGCGTACCACCCGCAGACAGATGGGCAGTCAGAGAGGACGATACAGACACTGTAGAATATGCTAAGGACCTGCGTACTGGACTTTGTAGGATCATGGGAGAGCCATCTGCACTTGGTAGAGTTTTCATACAACAACAGCTACCAAGCCAGTACGGTACGTCTCCTTTTGAGGCGCTATGTGGACAACGATGCCGTACACCGCTCTTTTGGGATGATGTTGGGGATAGAGTTATGCTTGGGCCAGAGATGATCACGGATGCAGCAGAGAAGGTCGAGATGATCAGAGACAGGCTCAGAGTAGCTCAGGACAGGCAGAAATACTGGACTGATGCTAGTCGCAGAACCGATGGAGTTTGTAGACGGTGATATAGTACTAGTGAAGATATCACCTACTAGAGGGACGATCCGGTTCGGATGAGGAGAGAAGCTGAGCCCCAGATACATCGGACCGTTCGAGATACTTGGCAGGATTGGAGAAGTAGCTTACAGGGTTGCACTTCCACCCAACCTAGCAGGAGTTTATGACGTCTTTCACGTATCTCAGCTGAGGAGATATGTTACGGACCCCAGTCATGTGCTAGATCATTCAGAGTTGGAGGTCGGACCGAGCCTTACAGTTACTGAGCAGCCAGTGGAGATATTAGACAGGAGGGAGAAGAGGCTGAGGAACAAGGTTATACCCTTAGTACGAGTATCTTGGAGCCGGCACTCCCCAGGTGAATCTACTTGGAAGAGGGAGTCGGACATGAGGGAGAGATACCCTTACTTGTTCGACCCAACCGCTGCGAGGGAACCATCCGTTCCCGCTTGATACCTTAGAGGTTAGTTTCAATCGTAGCCTTAGTCATTTATTTGCATTGCTTGCTATATTAGAATAAATATAGGATCTTCAATCCTTATGAATTTCGAGGACGAAATTTTTCAAGGAGGGAAGACTTGTCAACCCCTATTTTTTAATTTTTGTTTAATTAGTGTTAATTAGTTGTTAATGTCATTTTTAGCCTTAAAATAATTTAATATGATTTTAGGAATTTTTCTACAATTTTTAAAATAATTTTTAAATGAGTTTTAATAGCTTAAATACCATTTTATAATTTATTGAAATATTTTAAGGGAGTTTTGCAATTTATTAAAATGTTTTAATAACTATTTATAATATTTCAAATTGTTTAGAAGTCAATTTGTAATTACTTAAATTGTTTCAGTAATAGTTTGAAATTAAATAAATTATTTTAATACAGAATGTAAATTATTATTTGCATTTACCTACTAGAGGGACCTAATTGTAAATCCTAGAATCCTAAGGACCCTACTGCAAAACCCTCATCACCCACCCCCCCCCCCCACGACCTAGCCAGCTGCCCGACGACTGACCGACGACTGACGCCGACCTGCCCCCGCCATTTTCGGCCGACCTAGCCCAGCCCGACCGACTCAAACCCCCCAATAAGAACCCCAAGACTCAACCCTAACCCTAGCACAACCCCATGACTGACCAACGCCCCCACAACCCTCTTCATCCCCAAACCCACAACCGGATCCCTAACTCCGGCCACCTACCCAGAACCGCCTCTATAGCGACCTTCACCACCAACAACCACCGCCAACGAGTTCGCCGTGACAAGGTGAGTCTAGCGCCCCCACTCCGCCGCGACCACGCAGTACCCTCAAAACCCATCAAGAAGTCGGACACGAAAGTAGCAGTGTGGTAACCGTGTCGTACGTGTCTCGTACACACGTATATGGTTCGCTCGGACACGAGGATCCTAGCCCAGTGCTCGGACACGCGAGACTAGACTCGTGCGTGTCATGCTAGCCTAGGACACGCGACTCCTGTGTCCCTAACTGTCAGGACACACGGTTTGATTTATCGAGTTATAAATATTTTAACCTAGAACCTAAATATAACTAAACTAAACCCTGACCCTAACACAAAGTGCGGGCTGACCCCCTGGCCAGCCCGACTGAACCCGAGAACCCGACCCTATGTGCCGAGTTTGAACCCCCCTTTCCCCGCGCTGTGTTCTTTTATTTTATTTTTCTTTTCTGTTTCCTTGTATTTTATATGTATATATATATATATATATATATATATATATATATATATATATATATATATATATATCTATTATATATATATATATATATATATATATATGACAGTAATTGTATATATGTAGTATATATTTTATAATTAGTATTTTATTATATATATGTGTATATGTAAATATAGGTATATATTTATATATATGTATATCTTTATGTGTGTGTGTGCATAGATTAGATATTATATATAGGTATATATATATATATATATATATATATATATAATATATATAGATATATATATATATATATATACATATATATATATATATAAATATATATATATAGATTATATATATATATATATATATATATATTCCATTATATATTATATAATATATATATAAAATAATATATATATATCTAATAAAGATGAATATATATATATATTATATAAATATAATATTTTATAAGATATATGTATATAGTTTTTGTATTGTAGCATATATTTTTTAATTTTTTTATTATATATATACTATAACATATATAAGAAAAAAATAAAAAAAAAATAAAAAAAAAAAAAAAAAATATATATATATATATATATATATATATATATATATATATATATATATATATATATATATATATATATATATATATATATATATATATATATATATATATATATATATATATACATATACATATACTATTTTATATATATATATATATATATATATATATATATATATATATATATATATATATATATATATATATATATATATATATATATATATATATATATATATGTATATAGTTTTTGTATGTGTACATATATTTTATTTCTATTATATATATATATATATATATATATATATATATATATATATATATATATATATTATATGTATATATATATATATATATTTTTTTTTTATATGTATATATATATATATCCATTATATAATATATATAAATATCTATATATTTATATGTATATATATAACATGTTGTTGTTATATATTTATATATGTATTTTAATCTACCTTGTGTAAATTATTATTATGTAAATTTTACAAGATTATTTTATTTCATATTTTGTGACTTGCATATTTTTACCATTTTGAAAATATATTAATATCATTTAAAATCCTGTATTTTATTACTGCAACCATTTGGTGTCCAAGCCTAGCATGGGTTTTTGGGCTCCAATGTGTTTTCACACATTCAAGACCTGTACAAGTCATATTGGACTTGATTCATGGCCTTGGATCTTGTATTTGAACTTTGGTTCAAATTATGTACATGGACAAAATACGGAGATAATTAATTATTCAATTTTAGATTGTGTACCATGCTGTTTTTGAATTTCTAAAAATACTTTAATTACTGTTAAAATTCTGGAAAAATAGTATTTAGATACTATGTTAATTTAGCTAATTTATCATAATTTTTACAGTATTTAATTTACAGTTTTGCCATTATTTTGGCATATAAAACCAGAACTCACTTTCTGTGTACTTATAAAAACTGATTTTTATAAAATACATGTACTGGTTAATAAATTACAGAAAAGTAATAATAAATTCCTATAATTAACAAGGATCATTTTGATACTTTATTTTATTTAAAATTGAGCTTTTTGTCTATCCCAAAAATTGTTGGAACACAATGTTCAATTGATTTATTTATTGAATAATTACGACTTGTAACTTTTTGTATTATTTTGAGTTATGGCCGTATTGAACCTCACCCCACACTACTGTAAAGACCCTAGTATGTTAGTTATAGTATTGTGTCACCTCACATTGGTCTCCTATACTAAAGTCATCATTTTGGCTATGTGCCCAGTCACAAGTCGTGTTGCACCAATTAGTGTCTTAGTGTTTTAGCTTAGTGTAAAAACTAAGTTTATGTATTTATTTCTACAGTGACGAGTTACCAAACATCAATATCATTTTATCGCAGCTTTGCTTTGCTAGAGACAAGTACTTTCTACGAACTTTACATACTGCTATAACAATAAACTGTGATTTACCAACCATGTTAAATGCTGATCCTTGGGGTAGCAAGTTAGAACTTTACATGTTATATTACTTTCAATCTCTACCATGTTTAGGACAGTATCTCATATCTCTCACATGTTTAAATAACGAGTTAAGAGGAAACTGTTAGTAGTGTACGTGAACATGACCCCTTCTCCGTATGTATTTACCGCGCTCGGTGACATTCTATGTGTGACCTTGCCGTATATTCTGATCCCGCGTTTGTGTATGGATATACACCAATGCCATTCGTGCACGTATGTGCGTGCCAGAAAAACTTGATATGTGCCGCTGTACATCCTATTCATCTATTGACCGATTACACGTACATGCTACGGTTTTAAACTTTTAAACTATATGTTGTCATTTCTAAAAAGAGGACCAATTAAACCATAATATGCCATGATTCCAGTTTATTACATTCCTGTTCATGCTTCGTATATTTAGTTTGCTAGAATCTGTACTTGCTCCCGTCCTGACAGGATAACGTTGTAGGTATCCTTACTGAGGAGGAGTTGCTTTGTGACCCATATTATGGAGATACTACCGAGGACCAGGCTTTGCCTTACGAGGATGTACCTACGGGGAAACTCGTCTAGTTTGCGTAGTTGCTTGGGATATTTAGTGTAGTCATGTGTTAGACTACGTATTTTGTAACTGGACATGTATCCAGTTTTACATTTCAGACTTGTATTTGGACTTATTACTATATGAGACGAATTTTGTGTTTGGAACATTTATGACTCTTATTTACTTATAGAACTGTTAGCACGTTTAGTCTTATCTTGTTACTTCTAGAACAGCTTACTGCGCTTTATCTCAAGCGCAAGCTCGACATGACTTGGCCCGGCCCAACAATTTGGGTAGTGGGTCGTGACACTAAGGACCAAGGGAACAAGCATGGATAAATATAACAAAAATTATCATGGCAAGAAATCGCGCAAGGGGTCAAAAGGGGTGCCAGAGACAGCATGCGCTATGACAGCATACGCCAGGGACAGCATGCGCCATGAGCCAAAAGGCACCATCCACTGCATACGCCATGACAACATATACAAGGGACAACATGCGCCAGGACAGTATGCGCCATGGGCCAAAAGGCATCATCCACAGCATGCGCCATGACAACATGTGCAAGGGACAGCATGCGCCAGGACAGCATGCACCATGGGTCAAAAGGCACCATCCACAGCATGCGCCAGGACAACATGTGCCAGGGACAGCATACGCCAAGACAACATGCTCCAGCATGCATGTGTCAGCATGCATCAGCATCTACTGCTCATCTTCTCCAACCAGCCTCCAAATGTTCATGAGAACCCATAGACTACAATGGTCATAAATCTATCAAAATAAGTCGACATCGGGACTTTCATGGGTCTAAATTGGGTAGAATCAAATTTCCTACAACATAGGACTATTAGATCTCAAAAATAATAAAGTTCAAGCGATCAAAACCAAGAAAAAATAAAAAAAAATTACAAACTTAGATCTACACAAAATCTATCTATGGAAACTAAAAACTCCAAGTTCTAAAGTGGCTTAGAATCAAGTGAAGAAGAGAATGGAACAATAAATCTTGAGATCCATCATGAAGCAAGTTGCACTTGCCTAAGCTCTCTAGGTTGGTGGAAGAGTAATGGAGGAAGAAGAAGAAGTAATGAATGAAGAGAGAGAAATAAGAGGTGGTTGTGCTTTAAAGGGGGAGGGTTTTCTCATAATGAACCAAGCCCAATCAAACCCAGCCAAACTAAAAAAACCAAGCTAAGTCATTATAGAAGCATAGAATTTCAGAACCTAAAGACCTATGAGCCATCGTACTACATGCGCCTTAGCTCGGACAAAGTACTTCAGACAGCAAAAACAATAAATATGGACATTGAAAGAGAACTTTTTATTACATATAAAAGTTTATTACATGTCTAGAAAAGATTGTACAAAGGAGAATTTCTACAAAAGAAAAGATCCTAAGTCTACAGCCAGCAGCCACCATGCGTCGTCAAATAGGCGCAGCAATCACCATGCGCCCTCAGTCAGGCGCATCCCACCATGCGCCCTCGGCCGGGCGCATCCTTTCAGCAGCTCAGTTATGTGCATCCTCAGTTATGTGCATCCCTTCAGCAGCCCAGTTATGTGCCGCTCTTCCAGCCAGGCTCACCGCCGTCTAAATGCTTCGACTAATGAAGCATTTATTGAGCAGAACGAGGGTGGCAATCAACCCTCTAGTTGGAGGAAGAACTCCGCAAACCAAGAAAGAGAAGAGCACCGTAAATCAACCTGCGGCTAAAGGAGCAGCTTTCGACCCAACCAGAATGGGCAACACCCACTCTAGCGGGAGGAGGAGCTCTCCCAAACCCCAAGAAAGATGATCGGGGTACCGCAATTTCGATCTGTGGCTCTTCCTGCATAACGGAGACGAGGCTCGTGCATCCCGATCTTTGGATGCAACAGGCACCTTCCGCCTGCCTCGGAAGCCCTCAACTCCGACTTTTGGATGTAACAGTCACCTTCAAGTGCATCAATGAAGACATTGCGTCGCATCTTCACCCTCGGAAGCATCTCATCAACAGAATGCATCCGAGTAAACAAGTTCATGTCGGAAGAACGTGAGAGAACGAGAAGCAAACTCTCTCCATGCCACTATTTATAGGCCGGGCAAATCAAACCCATGCGCCAAGTGGATGGCTCTCCAAATTCTGTGCAATAAATTTGCATTAAATGGATGAACCGGACGCTTTGAATTCAGCCAAGTCGAAACGGCTATTTGAAGCACTCGAAGATCGTAACAGTCGCACCATTAAAGACGTGTCACGAAGCGGATGCGCCGGCCAGACCGTACATCACACAGACGCACCCTTCAGCACCAAGCGCATCATAGGGGATGCGCCCCCATGCGTTGCCATACACCTAGTAGAATGCCGATCGATACGCCCACTCAGCTGTCCATCGAATGTCGAAAATATTAAATGCTGAACTGACAGAGTTGGCAACACGCCTTCCGAAGTCTGAACAGTTGACAGCTTTTTCAGAAGACGAAGCGTCGCCAACATCAGCACTATCATTACTTTCCTCCGACGGCTACTGCCACGTGGCCACCCAATCATCTCGCATGCACCTCTGCAGCCATGCGCCTAAATCTGCATGCGCCTCAAAAGCCATGCACCTCAGACTTTTCACTGATCCCTAAAGACAGAAGGAAAGTCACCATTAAAGCTCTTCATGCGCCTCAAAAGCCATGCGCCCCAGACTTCTCTCTGACCCCGAAAGACAGGAGTTAAGTCACTACTGAAGCCTCGCATGCGTCTCAAAAGCCATGCGCCCCGAATGGTTCATGACTCCTAAAAGTTACGAGCCAAAGTCTCCTCGTGCGCCCAATCCTAGGCGCATCCTACCAGATCATTCCCCCATCAAATCTGAGATCTCCGAGCCATGAGTCGACGACACGTGTCTTTTGACTCAACTCACCCAAGATCTCAGCAACAGAAAGATCTTCTTCTCTGCTACGTGCCGGCTCACAACAGCAGCATGAAGAATTCAATCCCTCGATCAGGGCGCATCATCCATGTGCCTCCATCAACAATCACCATGTGGCGTCTCCACGTCCAGGCGCATCCTATATATGCGTGCATGAGCAGCCAGCCTGCAAAGCTATAAATAAGAGGGATCATTTCCTTCCTGCACATACACAGTAAAGAAAAAATGAACAAACACACCACCAGAGAGGCAGATACAGACACTCAACGTCTCCCTCCTCTCAGCAAGCTCCAGCACCCAGAGCAATCCAGACCTTCAGAGAACCGATAACCGTCATCAGATCGACAACGGAGTCAACGCATTACCACTAACTGCATCGGCACAAGGGACCCAGATAAACAAAAGTGTACTCCTAGGACTACATCTAAGTCCTATATTGTAACACTGTTATGTTTGTATTGAAATTTGCAATAAAAGAATTTTAATGGCAAACAAGCTGGCGACTCTACTGGGGACCTCTTTCTCCTCCACTGAGAAAGCTGTGTCGTAATCCGACGATGTGAATGTGGGCTCCTCCCACAAGACGCTGGTCGTACGCCTCAATCAACAGGCGTATGAGGAGTTCATCTCTGAAGGCAGTACGAGTCCTTCGAAGCGGCTTCCGAAGCCGAAGAAGACCCGTCGGGTCTGGGTGCGCAAGGTGGACGCCTCGGGCACCACCACCGAAGGGGATGTGCCAATCCAGCCTTCCCTTCCTGCTGACGTCCTCAGCAACTAAGATGCGCCCGTCGGTGCAGCGCATCTCTCGGGAAAACGTGCGGCTGACCACATTTCCCAGCCATCTCCCTCTCAGGAAGGAAGATGCGTCGACGGAGCAGGGGCACAGCCAATGCCCCGTGCATCACCTCTGATGCGCCATAGAAGATCTCTGTCTTTGACAGACTCACTCGCTGTAATGGCAAGGAGAATTTGGATTCTGAGTACTACGCGCCCCAGCGGCCTGGTACGAAGAAATCCAAGGCAGCACGGGCCATGCGCCCCAAACGTGCTATGCCACCAGCAAGCCAGAAGCATGCGCTCACAATCATGCGCGCTGCTGATGGTAAGCTGTACAAGGTCGACTCAGGTGCTTCTGCGCCATAAACGAGCCGACCTTCAAAGTCCTTGTCTCACTTGGGCGCATCTATTGCGTGCACAACTAAGTCGAGTAAGGCAAATCCAGTGGTCTTGAACTCCCGTGCCTCCTCTAGTTGTGCGTCTGAGGTCCATTCAAGTCACTTCTAATATTGACCCCCCACTACTGATCGGGACGCCTGTTTGGTGTTAGATCAGGGAGCGCAGCATTCACCTGACCACCCCGGTGCTTGGCCTTGCCATGCGCCTGATGGAGGTGTGAAGGTGGCACTCTCCTCCAACGATTTGCACAACGTGATCACTCACAAGCGCCGATCAGGAGATTCGACCTACAAGCACGATGCGCTCCTCACAGGGCACACTTGTGCTGTGGTCACTATCAACTGCTGTTGCAGGGCGGCAGTCCCACCAAGGCCGACAGTGTTCCAGCGGCTGCAATCATCGACACCCCTCCGATGTCGCCTCGAAAAAAAGGTGTCAACAAAAGAGGAGCCAAGGGTTGCTTCATGCAATGTGATCTCTAACTCCTCGTCAGTCCGAAAGATGATTGGCAACTCCTCGTCCTCATCCAAGTGCCAGCCGAGGAAAACCAAGGCGAGTGTCTCGTTCTCCGGAGTGTTTCAAGGTACTAGGGGAGAAAGAAGATCTTGGAGGAAACTGGAGGTAGTCAAACCCTTGTCGAGCCTCCTTCCGAAGACGAAGCTGTCTTCCAAAGTACAGCTGAGGCCGATCTTCTCGAAGTCAGCCTCCCGGACATGGCTGAGGGTCATCTAGCCTGTAGGACTGTTGAGCACCTCTAGAGGGGGGTGAATAGAGTGTGTGCGTGTACAGCAGAAAATAATCACCAATTAAAAATATTAAGCAATTATATATTATGGCATATAAAAGACGGTAAATAAAATACGGTAAAGTAAGAGTCAAGAATTCAAACTCAGTGAATACCACGATGTATACTGGTTTCCCTCTGAGAGGACTAGTCCAGTCGCGAGTACTCTTGCTCGCTGTTAATCCACTATGACACAAGCTTTAACTGAGCGCTTGCAACTCTTACAACACCGTGCTTGGCGACAAGTGCACGACCGACTTCACAACACCGTGCTTGGTGACGAGTGCACGACCGACTCCAGAAGGCAATTGGAAAACTGGAACGTTTTCTGAATATAACCTCCGATACAACTCTTCAACGCCAAACTCTAGATTAAACAGAAACTGTACTGGCTTGGCTAAGAGTCGTAAAGGCTTAGATATGGAAGTAAAAGCTGAGAACACTTTAGATAAAGAAGAGAAGAGATAAATTGGATTGTTGAAATGAATGGTAATCTCAACTCTATTTATAGTGTTTTTGGGGAACCGAACTCGGACAGAGTTCGGGCAGAGTTCGGATGCTAGGATTTCGCATACGAACGTTGGATGCAGATTTGGTAGGGAACTAAAATTCAAATAACCCAGACCGAACTCGGGCCGAACTCGGATCGAACTCGGTCAGAGTTCTGTTAGAGTTCTGCTGGTTCAGAACAGTAAGGAGTAAACCAAATTTGCTTAGGTTTTGGGCTTTTTGGAATTGTGGATTTTTGGGATACGTAGGTAGGCTTATTTTTGTTTGTGGACTGAGAAAAACCTAAGCCAGTACCGATCCGATCAATCTCATATTTTTCCTAGACTCAATAAAAGGAAAAAGACAGAATAAATATGAAAACCAATAGCCCTTTTGATGACATCTTTTTCCTGACATTGAAGACGTATTTTTTCTTGACGGAACCCCCGATGCGAGGCCCCGGATAGGTCGTTAGGCGGTTCAGAAAAATCTTCTTGTATTATGTCGTCTTTGGCCCATCTATAATTCTCCATTGCATATGTCCTGGTTTAATCATGGTTGATCATGCTTACAGCATGTCTACAAATACATATTAGACAAACAAACCAATATGATACAAGCATAGCAATATGATATAGAACATTTAGGACAATGCTAATATTAGGACAATGCTAAGGTTAAGTAGCAACATGATAGTGACTACATGAGTATTAGTGATATCATTATGGTAAACTTAATTGATTAGCCATATTCAAAAACATGATGTAATCATTGGGCTAACAATCTCCCCCTTTTTGATTATGGCAAATCCTTTAAGTTTAATACATATACAATAGATGCATGTATCACTAATAAACAAATAATAAACACGTAATATGAGAATATTGAGATATATACAATAGATGCATGTATCACTAATAAACACATAATATTAGAATATTGTGTGCTAACTTAAACTTATTTCTCCCCCTTTGACATGATCAAAAAATAAGCTCCCCCGTAATAAGATATAAAACGAACTCAAGCATAAGTACAGGAGGAAGGCAAAACATAATCATGATCAAGGATTAGGAGACCAGTGAAACAAGAAGTTTAGAAAATTGCATAACTAAAGTTGAAAATTTTATCAAAAGAAATACAATATAGTTGGTTGAATGTAAACATTGAAATCAATCAATACATAGTTTACCAACTAGAAATCCAAAAATGAAATATGCTTTGAATGTCATTTGAAAAAAAAATCTATCAATATAGTAGGAATCAATCATTGGTCATAAATAAATCATGAGGAATAGAAATTTGCAGATCTAGTATATATAAAAAATATCAAAAAATATAATGAGACTTTCAACAATGATCATAAAAAATATGATTCATAATTTGCCCATACAAATTAGTGAATCAACTCCATAAAGAGGATAATCATTGAAAAAAAAAATCAAAAGACGTATACTAGAATCTATGCAAAATCTATACCAATGTTCATGCATTTGAATTCAATTACCATAGCATGATAAATAAATATCCACTAGATAAAAATGAAGGTAATGAAGACAAAATGCTTAAGAAGGAGAAATTCAGTCGACTTGAATGCTCCCCCGCAAAGTATGATCAGTCTAAGTATCAATGATCATGAACTTTGAGATAAAATCTCAATAAGAAATTCCAAATTAATTTAAGCTCAAAGGAATCATTAATAAGGATAATTAAATATATTTGGCAAGATAACTTTTACAAACTCATAAAATGAGAGAATTAAAAAATAAATAAATAATAATCATATATTCTCTCATAAGACCAATACAAATCCAAATATCATGAATAACTCGGCAAGATATTTAACTAAGATAATATAAGTCCATGGTGAACTAGGTATACCACATATTAAGGGCCTAAAATAATTAAAACAATTAATTTGCTCCCCCTTAAAATATGAGTATCTAGTTCCGAAGAAATTTATATACAAAAATAAATAAAATAAATAATCGCAAGATCTAAGGAATATCTGAGATATGCATCTATTCTTTCCTTTGATCATATGCCTATAAAATTCCAAACTCAAAACAAATATCATCTTTAGGCAAGAAAAAGAAATATCCAATAAATAAACGCTTAAAAATGAACAAATAACATATATCTCTAAAATATAAAATAAATATTTCAAGACATTAAAATATTTTGAAAATTGTCTTTAATAAGAACATTTGAGTACCGAACAGATTCAATAAATCAAAAATCAAAAATCAAAATTATTTTTCAAAAATGTGAAATTTATTACGAAAAACTGTCTTAATAAATGTTCGAATACGTCCATTTAGTCCTTAGACTGAAAGCTTGCGATTCGAATCACGAAAATAATTTCAATAAAAGAATCCATAAATCATAAATAAATTCTTTGAACAAATAAACATAACTGGATAAATGTCCAAAGAAAAGTGTATTCTAGATATATGGCATGTCAAGGGGCTAATTGACTTGAAATAATTAACTACTCCACCTTTACATGGCTATATCCAAAAATAATAATATAGATAAAATTTTAAAATAAAATTCAGAGACATATTTTCGAAAGTAGGAAACTAATTCAAAAATATTAGGTCTTCTTATCAAAGTTTATTTCTTCCCTTTTAAAGCCTTAACACGGTGTCCACCTGACAACCGTGAGGTTAAAGAAAAGAAATGCTTTGAGATAAAGATTTAATTTGCATGACTTCTCCCCTACAAAGAGTTACTGTTGTAGACAGTAAGTAACTTGAATAAGAAGATAATAATATAAAGCTCAAAAACATGAATATTACAAATATTACACAAGCTAAAGATGAAATCACAATACCATAATATTCAATGAGTAGTCACGAATACGAAAAACAATCATCTTTAGACAAAAGAAGAAATATCCATTAAATGAACATTTAAAAATAAAACAATCAAAAGATATTTCAAATTAGCATGATGAATAATTGTATAAGTCAAAAGATGACATAAATTGATCTATGATATAGAATCTCACAATCGACAATAGATCAACATATGCTACCTTTTGTGAAAATATAAAGAGAGAATATTATCCATCAAATCTAAAATCTAAAATCCAAAAGATAACAATTGTAACTAGATCTAAATAAACCTTTAGTTTATAAAGCGTTGATCAATCTTGGGTTAGCTGTAGAGGTACTGTCCCAGCTAACGGAGGTTCACCGGGGAACACTTAAGTGCCGCTTCGCTTCGACCGTAGTCGTGGTGACAGACAGACCCTTTGTAGGCTTGTACCCAAAATAAATCTCTTCTTTAATAAACGAGGATTTAAGAAGAATTAGTGCAAAAAAAAATTTCTATGGACTTAAAAATCTTAGAACAATGTAGCATACGGTATAAGATGTATGAATTACATTTATCCATATTGTGCTACAAAATCATTGGGTAACAATAAAATATAAAATATTTGTAAAATAAAATGTAGGACCTAGATACACTGATGTATTTTGGAACATAGGGGACTGGGTTAAATACCTTGGATCCAGAACTAGATAATAGTTGCATTTAGACCTTAACAAATCTTAAGTCTATAAAGTATTGATTACTTCGGGTTAGCTGTAGGGGCCGGTTCCCAGCTAGCGGTAGTCCGAAGACTAGTACACCGTGTCGCTTCAAGCTATTTACACCTGTATGACAGAAGGACCCTTTCGGCTTGTTCCCAAAATAATTTTTACTCTTAGGAACTTAGATTCAAAGGAATATATACAGTATCATCGAACATCGTCAAAATCCATAATCCCTAAAAGTAAATACCCAAGGAATGGTTTATCAAGATCAAGATATTAAAAATGTATCCAAAATGTCAACCAAAAAGCCAAAAAAAATGTCATTTAAGAGAGGCTTTGAAGAAGAAGCTAATAAAGAGAAGAACATAAATTTGCTCAAAGTAATCAATAGCTGAAGTATGAGGTAACACAAGTTTGAAGATTAACAAGTATAATTAAATACTTTTCAAAATAGTATAGAACTTAAGCTGTACTCATATGCCCTCATAAAGATATTTATACAAAAATATATATCAATATAAGAAATATATGAGCAATATATTTGTTCATGTATCCTTAATAAGCATTTAAAAAAAATATCACAAGATCAAGAACATGTATAAATATGCTTTATTGGGCAAAGAAGTAATTGATTCTTAAGAAGTTACTCAAAATAAGATGTAAGAATCAATAATGAATATATTATATAAGCACAAGGTTAACATAAAAGTATATGTATACTTTTCAAGTAAATAGGAGACTTGTGCTAAACATACATACTCACAAAATACCGATCAAAGTAAATGTGACATGTTAATGACAAATCGATAAGAAGTGACCATTAAAAATATTAAAGGCAAAGAGTCAAAAGCATAAACCAACAACAAAAGCTTCTATGGACTAGAGTGGTATGCATCTTCATAGATGAATACTACGAGTAAAGAGCATACCTAGATAAATGTGTCACACTAATAAAAGAAAGACTATATAGTATGAAATAATCATTTAAGCTAATCAACTAGTCATGCTAGGATTATAACTCACATAAATGATAAACAATTTAAAAGATATCAATGAGAGATAATATCAATACATCAATAAGAACATGCTGGATATTAAAAACTATTTAGGAAGCATTTTACCGAAGTGGTTCTAGTGACCACACTTATGTTGGTGCAATTGCTTGGAAGATGACCTTTGTAGCTTTGCAATTACCAACATGCTCCATGGTTCTAAGGTTTAGCATAAGTACCTCCACCTGAAATATTAGGTGAAGATTTTGTTATCCAATACTTGGATCCATATTTGTTAGCTTTGGGAACCCATTTGCACAAGTTCATATCAACAAGTTTTCTAATCTGACAATAATTAGAAACATGTCCATTCATACCACAATAATGACAGAAAGTATTAATATTAGTACTATGTGCAGCAGTATGAGAACGTGCGGTGTGATATGTCTTGCGTGATTGACTATAATAAAAAGCATGGTTATGTTTAACCTTAGCTTTGCGTGCTTCCTTTGTAAAAGATCTGTCGTGTGTGATTTTGTGATGTGTCATGTGTCTTGTGTTAGACTGAGTCATAGGTTGTACTACCTGCTTTTCCAGTCTAATCTCTAACTTTTTAGAGTTAGCACAGATCTCATCATATTTAGCAGAAAGAACATCAATTCTACATAAAGCAATATAATATTTCTTCTTTTCTGATTCGAATTCCTCCATAAGTTTAGCATTTTCTTGAGTGCTTTTCTCAATGTATTCAAGTGCCTCATGCAATCTAAACTCAAGTGTGGAAATCTCAGTAGAATTACCAGAAGTAGAAGTGTTTCTAGCATCATTCAATAAGCAAGTCAGCTTTTCATTCTCATGCTTATAGGATAGAATATCCTTTCTAGCCTGCTTATACTTATCTAATACTTTTTTGTGTTCTTCTAATAGATCACTGAAAGCATTAGATAACTCATCATAAGAAAATTCACTCTCTGCAAAAATAGAGTTATCTTGTACCTCGTTGGATAATGTCATTGAGCATATATTTGTAGCTTGACGAGGTTTCTCTTCTTTTTTAGATTCGCTTGCCTCACTTTCGCACCATATGCTCGTGGTAGCGTACTTGTGAGATGATGAACTTTTCTCTTTTGATTGTTCGTAGTGACTCTCCTTTCTAGCAGTAGTACAATCTTCTTGGATGTGGCCTATCTTCTTGCGGTTGTCACATATAAGCTCTTCTTCATATATAGGGTTGTGTTGAACCTTAAATCTCGATGCCTTCATGCACACATTTGCATCATTATAGAGACTATCCTCTTCTCTGGAGTCACTAGCACTGCTTTCGTACCTGCACTCATAAGTAGCTTCAAGAAGTTTCCAAATTTTATGAGATGTTGTGCAAGTAGTAATGAGATTGAATACATTGAAGTCTACAGCACAATAGAAAGCATGCTTTGCTTTTGCATCAAGGCTAGCTAACTTCTTCTCTTCCTCTGTCTAACTATAATAAGTCTTATTGATTATAGAGGATGTGAGAATAGAAGTGATAGTAGGCTTTTTGTAGCCATTGACAACAATTGACCATAAGTCAAAGTCTTGAGACTTCAGGTACAAGCTCATCCGTGTTTTCCAATAACTATAGTTCATTCCATCAAATAGTGGGAGTCTATTTGAGGATTGCTCTTCAGTTGTGAAGTACATACTTGCCATATATGATATAGTGATCTATGTAACAGCAGTTATATAATAACAATATTATCTTGCTTTACCTGTATAACCTGCTCTGGTAATGAGGATCTGCTCCAAGGATGTTAAGCCAAATAATGGAGTCCTTGCTAGGATACCAATTGAAGGAGCAATTGGTATAAGCAATAATATCTCTATAAGGAGCACCTGCAATAATCTCTAGAAGGAGCACCTGCTCTGATACCAATTTTAGGAGCAATTGGGATCAGAATATATTACCTCTAGTTGCAGTACTTGCTCTGATACCAATTGTAGGAGCAATTGGGATCAGAATATATTACCTCTAGTTGCAGTACCTGCTCTGATACCAATTGTAGGACCGTTGAGCACCTCTAGAAGGGGGGTGAATAGAGTGTGAGCGTGTGCAGCGGAAAATAATCACCAATTAAAAATATTAAGCAATTATATATTTGGCATATAAAAGACGGTAAATAAAATACGGTAAAGTAAGAGTCAAGAATTCAAACTCAGTGAACACCACGATGTATACTGGTTTCCCTCTGAGAGGACTAGTCCAGTCGCGAGTACTCTTGCTCGCTGTTAATCCACTATGACACAAGCTTTAACTGAGCACTTGTAACTCTTATAACACCGTGCTTGACGACAAGTGCACGACTGACTTCATAACACCGTGCTTGGTGACGAGCGCACGACCGACTCCAGAAGGCAATTGGAAAACTAGAACGTTTTCTGAATACAACCTCCGATACAACTCTTCAACACCAAACTCTAGATTAAACAGAAACTGTACTGGCTTGGCTAAGAGTCGTAAAGGCTTAGATATGAAAGTAAAAGCTGAGAACACTTTAGATAGAGAAGAGAAGAGATGAAATTGGATTGTTGAAATGAATGGTAATCTCAACTCTATTTATAGTGTTTTTGGGGAACCGAACTCGGGCAGAGTTCGGATGCTAGGATTTCGCATACGAACGTTGGATGGAGATTTGGTGGGAACTAAAATTCAAATAACCCAGACCGAACTCGGTCAGAGTTCTGTTAGAGTTCTGCTGGTTCAGAACAGTAAGGAGCAAACCAAATTTGCATAGGTTTTGGGCCTTCTGGAATTATGGATTTTTGGGATTACGTAGGTAGGCTTATTTTTGTTTGTGGACTGAGAAAAAACCTAAGCCAGTACCGATCCGATTAATCTCACATTTTTCCTAGACTCAATAAAAGGAAAAATACAGAATAAATATGAAAACCAATAGCCCTTTTGATGACGTCTTTTTCCTGACATTGAAGACGCATTTTTTCTTGATGGAACCCCCGATGCGAGGCCCCGGATAGGTCGTTAGGCGGTTCAGAGAAATCTTCTTGTATTATACCGTCTTTGGCCCATCTATAATTCTCCATTGCATATGTCCTGGTTTAATCATGGTTGATCATGCTTACAGCATGTCTACAAATACATGTTAGACAAACAAACCAATATGATATAAGCATAGCAATATGATATAGAACATTTAGAACAATGCTAATATTAGGGCAATGCTAAGGTTAAGTAGCAACATGATAGTGATTACATAGTATTAGTGATGTTATTATGGTAAACTTAATTGATTAGCCATATTCAAAAATATGATGTAATCATTGGGATAACATAGCCCCTGTCCTTCAAGACGAGGGTGTCCTCCAAAACACAGCCAGGGGTAGTCTAGCCCCCACGGATCCGAGTCTCGGTGACGAAGAAGTCTCTCAAGATGGAACCAAGGGGAATCAGGCCCTTGCAGATGCTCCCGTCGAGAATGTTCTCCAGAACATAGCCGGGGGTGGCCAGGATGAAGCTCCAGGAGAGGCAACTCCCCTACAAGAGAGTGAAGCCGAGAGCGAAGCATCAACCGATCCATCCACTTCCAGCCGTGTCATGACAGTATACATGGCTGGGGGTGATTCCGAGTCTGATGTACCGCCACCGGGCCTCGTCCAGCGTATGGACACATTAGAGGAAGGACTCAAAACCCTCTCTGCATCCATACAAATACTGACTCAAGCAGTGTTTGAGATACGGTCAGCTTTGGCCAAGACACCTTCTACCGGTCCCGACCCAAGGGCCAATGGAGAATCAAGTGTACCCCTTCGGCGGGTATCCTTGGATTCGGATCGCCGAGAAGCACGTCGGACATCGGAGCCTTCAAATGCTCAACTTCAAGTAGTACCACCTTCCCCGACTCCCAGCTCCACGGAAGACGTGGTTGAGATGATCAGGGACTTGCGCGAGCGCTTTGAGTCCAAGACGAGACAAGAGGAGCGCCAAAAGATGGGGATTTTCCAACCTTATCCCTTCGAGTGGAACAAAGTGGTTTATCCTCCTAAATATAAACCATAAACAAGCATATTTGTGGGGGCACAGATAGGAGTGGCGTACGACTGGTACTGCAGCCTCCCCGATAATTTCATATCCTCCTTCGACGACCTGACGTGCCTTTTTCTCGACCGTTTCTACGACGGCGGAAAGGACATGACAATGGCATCCCTTATAGAGATACGCCAGAAGGAGAAAGAAACGGTTCGAGTGTTCATCGAACGTTTCCGACAGGACCTGCTTCAGACTGCCCTCGGGCATGCCAGAACATGCGCTCCTTTCCTCCTGCAGCATGAACATGCTGCCTGCAGTCAAACTCTGGCTCAACTCTATGACTGGAGCTCCTTGATCATTGAAGCAGAAGCCGTAAAAAAGAAGGCAGCCAATACTCGTCTTCTAGGAGTCAGTTTTCCTGCCTTTGAGGACAAGGGGAAACGGCCTGCAGCCAATAACCCTGGACGAGATACGAAGGGAAAAACAGGCGTTGACTGTCAACGCCTCAAAAGGTGCATCAGCACCTACTCAGAAGCCTCCACCTGCACCAAGGCCAAAGGAGGTTTATTCGTTCAACGACGAAGACACCCTGCAACTCTTTGAGATACTGAAGCAGGGTGACAAGATCAAGTTGCCGGACCCGAAGCGTCCCGACGAGGTTGGAAAAGTGGACAACCGAGGTACTGTCACTACCATCGATTTATCGGACACCCGGCCAAGGACTGCTATGTCCTCAAGAATTACATCCAGCGCATGATCAACGCGGATGCAATCTCCGTCGACTACGAGGAGAAGACGGTGTCAGCCAACCTGGTTTCACTCCAGTTCGGCACCCTGCCACCGACTACAACACAGGATGGCGTCGTCCCTATCCCTAAGGCGATAATGGAGGTGGTTAACTTACCACCCACTCGTGACAATGTGAGTGGACTCATCCCACTCACCACATCTCGGGGAGAGATCCTCTGGGTTCACCCTGATCTTGCCTCCGAGGTGACTCAATCGGAGGTACGCCCTACCTCCAAATCCAAAGGCATGAAGATCAAGTCTGGCCGCATGGTCTCTTCTTCAGCAGAAGAGGCACTTTCTGTACAGACGCGTTCACAACAGAACGCCCAACCCGACGAAGCTGCCGTCGATGTGGTGCCTCCTTGCACCGTCCCTGCTGTCTAGAAGGAGGGCCCATCTAAGCCTCCAGCAACCAATAAACAGAAGCAGATAGAGGCCCGCTTCGATAGGCCTCTACGAAAGAAGAATGCTTCGGGGTTAGCCAAGCCCCACAACTTTGACATACTGGCACAACTGGCCAGTACTTCCGCCCGTCTATCTCTGTTTGAGCTCCTTCGTCTTTCCAAAGACTCCCGAGAAGCTCTCTGTGAAGCTCTAAAGGATGTTGAATCCTTTCTCAGTCAGGTCAAGCAGCCTGAAGATCTTCCAACTGTATGCACGCACTACCACTGTACGGATGAGGTTATCCCCAATATAACCTTCACCCAATAGGACATGCTGCTCAAGCACAACCGACACAACAGGCCGCTGTATTATACAGGGTATATCGGTTCAAGGTGAAGCAGATTCAGATCGATCCGGGGTCTTCCCTCAGCATCATCCTGAAGACGCTGCTCTCAATACTGGGGATCCCAATGTACTGGTTAGCGCCTTCTAATACAACTATCAGTGGCTTCAACGCCAGCAAAAGTGAGCCGCTAGGCAAAATACGACTAAAGTGCCATATCGGTAACCTCAGAACCGAGGTCATTTGTTATGTCGTGGACGCCGAAGTCAACTACAACCTGCTGTTGGGTCGCCCATGGCTGCATGAGTACATGGTGGTGCCATCCACGCTCCACGAACGTATGAAGTAAGTGTCCACCAACAACGTCATCCGGACGAAGTTCACGAATATCGACCCTTTCAAAGGGATTGAAGCCTACTTCACGGATTTTGACTTGTACAAGTCACCTGACGAGGAGGAAGCCAATGATGCTGATGACGAAGCAGAAACGGCAGCAGAGCCGGACATAGAGCCTGAGGTCATCCCCGACGCTCCTTTGAAGATACGACTCAAAGGCAAACCGTCTCAGAAGTTGCCTCCCATGAGCATTAAACTGCTCAGGAAAGCACCAGCTGCTCCTGAAGCTCCCGTGAAGATACGTCTCAAAGGAAAGCTGCCTCAAACATCGGCTCCCCTTGTGGCAAAACTACAGGGGAAGGGGCCAATCACCGGAGGCACAGTGGAGGCACCTCTGAAGGTGCATCTTAAAGGCAAGCTGCCGCCATCCAAGATGTCGGAAAAGGCCAGCATAGTCTTCTCGAACTCCAAGACCAACGCTGTGGTGGATTCTCCCAATCCTACTCCAGTACTCACGGATGAAGAGCTAGGGGAATATATCTCTGCTGATGTGGATGCCCCCTCTCTGGACAATGTAATCCCGTGGGATAAAATCTCGAATTTCATCAATAATAGAGTGTCTTTTAATTATTCTAGTCTTCCACATTGGAATGCCATGTATACATTAGATAACGCTCTACGGTCGTTGCAAACACAAATAACGACCGCCATCATGTAAATCGAGTAGTCCCGTCCCAGGGGGTCTGTTACATAGTCCCGCCACGGAATCGAGACGAAGAATCCATCATCTTCGGAAAAGTTGAGCGTCATCAAGACCTCCCGCCACTCGAGCCAGAACCAGATACCGGCAGAATGTAAGTATATCGGTACACGGACAAGGCAAAGTACCTCATCCAAAAGATGGGTTACGACCTAAAAAGTGACAAAGGCCTGAACAACGGCGAGGGTCGACGTCTCCCCCTCCGGCTTCCGACACCTAAAGGAAAGCCGCAAGACTACTACAACAAAACTCGACGGGGGGTAGGCTATGTCACGCCACCGTCAACTCCAGAGAGTTCAGACGCAGAAGAGGTAAAGCATTCTCACTCGTCCGAAGCATCGACTTGGGATTCCAATACCAGCATCGGATCAGTCTTCAAGAAAGTGCTGTCAGCCAACATGACATCAGCACAACCTCAAGAAGATGAAGGCCAAACACTAGAATTCTTTGAAGAAGAACCTTGGGCTCAACGCCTGGGAGAACAGTGGGAGTCCCGTTTTGAACTACGTGAACCTCCCACCGAAGATGAGGTCGAGTAGATCGACCTTGGGGATGGATCTTCTTCCAAACCCATCTTCGTCAGCAAAAGCCTAAAAGGAGAAGATCGAGAATCTTTGATCCAGCTGGCTAAAGAGTATATCGACGTCTTCGCCTGGAGCTACGAAGATATGCCGGGACTTGACCCCCAGATCGCGATGCATAGGCTGAACATCTTACCTGATGCCAAGCCTATCAAACAACAACAGCGACGCTTCCGTCCGGACAACATGAACGCCATCGATCAGGAGGTGGACAAGCTCTTGACCAGCGGCTTTATCCGTGAAGAACAACACCCAGATTGGGTAGCCAACGTCGTCCCCGTCACCAAGAAGAATGGAAAGATACGAGTTTGTCTTGACTTCAGGGACCTCAACTCTGCCTGCCCGAAGGATGAATTTCCGCTTCCAATGCCGACGTGATGATCGACAACACATGTGGCTTTGAGCGCATGTCTTTCATGGACGGGTATTCGGGCTACAACCAGATCAAGATGTTCCCCGATGACGCAAAACACACGTCATTCAGGACTCCAAAGGGCATTTTCTGCTACACAGTGATGTCCTTCGGCTTGAGGAATGCTGGTGCGACATACCAACGAGCTATGAGCACCATTTTCCGTCAGCATCTTCGTAAGACAGTCGAATGCTATGTTGACGACATCGCAGTCAAGAGCCGTCTTAAAGGAGATTACTTGCAAGACCTCAAGACAGTCTTCGATCTCATACGGGCGCACCAGCTCAAGATGAACCCCGCTAAATCCTTCCTAGAGGTTTCTAGCGGAAAGTTCTTAGGTTTCATCATCACGGCGAAAGGCATTCATGTCGATCCGGAGAAGACCAAAGCCATCCTCGATATGGACCCTCCAAAGAACCTTCGAGAACTTCGAGGCCTACAGGGGCGTCTGGCATAGGAGGTTCATAGCAAACCTTTCTAGCAAATGTCAACCCTTCACTCAGCTCATAAAAAGGGAAGTCTCTTACGTCTGGACAGAGGAGTGCCAAAAGGCTTTCGATGACATCAAAGCTTATCTGACAAGCCTGCCAGTCCTAGTGGCACCCGTCGCCGGCAAACCATTTATTCTTTACGTCCGTGCAATGGATCATTCTCTCGGTGCTCTGTTCGTTCAGAACAGAGATACAGGCTATGAGCAAGCAATCTACTACCTCAGTCGAACTCTGATCAGGGCCGAACACCGGTACAACCCCGTTGAAAAGGAGTGCTTGGCTCTGGTATTTGCCATCCAAAAGACTCGTCATTATGTCTCGGGCCAGACAATTCTTGTCTTTTCCCGAGTCAATCCGCTCAGAGTCCTCATGACGAAGCCAGGATCATTAAACTTCCGGCTTGCCACATGGGCGATCTTGCTAACGCCATACAATACGGTGTTTGTTCCACAAAAAGCTGTTAAGGGGTTAGGCTCGAGCCGACTTTTTAGCTGCACACCCCATCCCAGAGTCCTCAAGACTCTATGAAGACATCCCGGATGAAGTCCAAGAATCAAACGTCACCGAAGAAGGCTCCGTCTGGCGGATGTTTTTCGATGGCGCTTCAAGAACAGGCCCCAAAGGCCAAATTATCGCTGGAGTGGGGGTGGTATTAGTCTCCCCCGATCAGCTGGTCATCCAGCGTGCTTACTCCCTTTCAAAGCCGTACTCCAACAATGTTGCTGAGTACAACGCGCTCATTATGGGACTCCAGCTGGCGCAACAGCTGGGTGTGAATCATCTGGAAGCCTACGGAGACTCAAAACTCATCGTAAACCAGATCAGAGGGCAATACAAAGTTCGCCATGAAGATCTGATCCTTACCATGAAGTTGCATTGAACATCATTTCAACCTTCACCGAGTTCTTCATCGAACATGTACCTCGTCTACAAAATTGGAGGCTGATGCCCTGGCTGGCCTCGCAGCCTCATTGGCACCACCCCTCGGGACTCAACACTACGTCACAGTGGTGGGTCGAGACTTGGTCTGTCCTAAAAACAACCTGTGCTCACGAGTGGCCCATGCCATGTCAACCAGTGCCTGTGTTAATCTCCGAGACTAGAGATTGCCGTTCATCGACTTCGCTGTCTACGGAATTCTCCCAGAGGACTCGAAAGAAGTCGTCTCAGTCAGGAGACGCTCTCTTCGATTCTACTACGATACGGCTACTAAAATGCTGTACCGACGCTCCTACGATGGACTTCTCCTTCGATGTTTGTCCAACGAAGAAGTAATCGAAGCCCTTCGAGAAGCTCACGATGGAACCTGCGGGGCCCATCAACCTGGCCCTAAGTTGTAGGACCGACTGCGACGTATGGGCAACTACTGGCCAACCATGGCCGCTGACGCTGTTGAATATGCTAAGAAGTGCCATGCGTGCCAGCTTCACGCAAACTTCATTCATACACCGTCAGAACCACTACACCACAGTCACCTCCTGGCCCTTCGAAGCTTGGGGCATGGACATTATGGGACCAATCACCCTTCCTTCATCGAGAGGACACCGCTTCATCCTAGCCATCACCGACTACTTCTTCAAGTGGGCAGAAGCGGTCCCGCTGGCGGAAGTAAAGCGCTCCAGGGTGATCAGCTTCATCAAACACCACGTCATCTACCATTTCGGAGTACCCCGGAGGATCATCCACGATAATGGTCCTCAGTTCATCAGCCATGTTTTCAACAGATTCTGTGACAAGAATCGCATTCAAAACGTGGCATCAACCGCCAACAATCCAGGAGCAAACGGATTGGCCGAGGCATTCAACAAGACTATCGTCAGGCTACTCAAAAAGGTCGTGTCATCCAACAAACGCGACTGGGACGAAAAGCTCGGTGAATGCCTTTGGGCCTACCGCACGACGGTAAGGACACCGACAGGCAACACACCATTCTACTTGGTCTACGGCAGCGAAGCGGTACTGCCTTTGAGATCCAGATACCCTCTCCCCGCGTAGCGATCACAAACCAACTCACAGAAGAGGACAATCAACGTCGTCATCTACGGGAACTGGAGGCACTTGACGAAAAGCGTCTCATAGCTCAACAACGTATCAAACTTTACTAAGCCCGTATATCACAGGCTTTCAATAAAAAGGTCAAGCAGAGGACTTTTCAAGTAGGTGACAATCAGGAGGCCGATGGTGTTGACTCACAAAACACCAAGAAAGTTCGAGCCCAAGTGGAAAGGACCTTTCATCATAGAGACGGTATACTCAAACGGTGCTTACCGCCTCGCCAAACCCAACGGGGACTTGTTCAGGATGCCCATCAACGGCAAGTTCCTAAAAAAGTACTATTCTTGACATCTTTCAGACATGTGCTTCTACCAGGGGATCTGTAGACCCAATCATCAGGGCTCACATGCAATTCCCTTCCACAAAATCATACACTTCCGGAACCCAGCTGTTCCATAGCATCCTCCAGTAGAAGGACAACCACGTCCACATCACCTCTGAGTTGTCCCCCTACACCCTACAAAGCAGAATCTTACATCCCATAAGACTACACTACCCATCATGTTTACCACGTCCACATTACCTCTGAGTAAACATCTTGTACAGTCAACCCCTGCGTTGTCGTACATTAATCGCAGAACTTCTACATCCATATTACCTCTGAGTAGTTTCGCGTATCCTGTAGAATCATTCCTACCACGTCCATAACACCTCTGAGTGGGAAGATTCTATCATTTTGAATCCCATATTTGCCACATCCACATTACCTCTGAGCAAATATGTTAGTTCTTTCAAACTTATTATCTGTACCTAAAAACTAAGGTGCAAAAGATAATAGGTCCACACAAATCATCAAAGTTCATGACAGCAAAAATGAACACATCACAGGAAATGGTGTACTTCTTTATTTTCAAAAAAAGGGGAGTAAAGGATTACACTATCCCCAGCAAGAGTTGCAAATACACAAAAGAAGGGACTACAAGCCCTAAATATCCCCAGGGTTGGCTGAAAGCCCTTCAATTCGATGCCTCAAGTCTGCCGCCTGAGTCTCCACAGTCGCCAAGACTCGACGTTCACCTCTTGACGTATCGCTTCAATAGCCTCAGGAGAGGTATCATTTTCATGCTTCTCATCCAGCTGCTGCCGCTATTGAGCCAAAGCAGCCCGGTGGGTGAAAGCTGCCTCCTCCTTCTTGAATGCTACGTGTTCAGCCTGGACACGTTCGGCGTCTAATAGAAGTTGGGCCCGTTGGTCCTCAAGGCGGCGAATCTGGGCATCAATCTCCGCGACACTAGTGTCCAACACAGCGCGCGCCTCCACCGTCTCCCGTGTAGACTGAGACAACCGCTCCACTGCAGCTTCAGTCTCAGCCACTTCGCATTCCCAGGCACTCACGGTGGCCTGGTAAGAGAACTCAGTCTCGGCGATCAGCTTCTCCTTCTCCGTATCTATCAGGACGGAGAGGTTGTTTCGCTGGATACGCTGCAGTTCAAGAAGCCGCTGGTCCAACTCAACCACTGCGGCTTTTAGAATGTCGGCCATATGATCATGGCCCTGATGAAGACGGATCAGGTTGATATGATGCATTACCAGAGTTCCTGCCGTCGCAAAACTCCTATTAGCGTCCCTCGCAGCCGATACACCCCTCTGCAGCATTTTATACACTACCTCGACGATGAATTTCACGTATTCATCTACATCCGCCAGCACCTGCGGCATTATAGCAGGAGTCGGAGGAGCTGCTTTAGCAGATGGACCGCATGAAGGCCCGTCTGCTTCAATCCGCGAGGCTGGGCCCTCGGTATCAACAGGCTCTTCATCAACAGGGGCTGGACTACTAACCCGAGGAGCCAAAGGAATAAAAGAAGCCGAGACAGGCGTCGAGATAGTACCCCAAGTGGGAGGAGCAACAGAGGGTTCCATCAAACCCTTAACCTTTCCAAACTCGGAAGAACCCCCGACGTCAGTGGCCACCTCATCAGCCCCCAACGTGCTATCAGCAGTACCTCCCCTGGCAGAACGGGAGATCAACACTTGTCTTCTGACTCGCCCCTGAAGTCAGGACCGCCAGACGAGTTTTCTCATCAAATCCCTCTACAGGGACAGGATCTGCCGCTACCTCCTGATCAGTAGCCTCCTCAGCTTCCGCTGCTGAGTCTGGGGTAGGGCTCGGCAATGATACAGCCGACCTCCCCTCATCATGACAAGGAGGGGAATCAACCCTCTCCTTTGTTCCAACCGTATCTGTTGCCCCCGCAATAGACTCTTGCAACTCTGGAGCGACGTCATCCGAAGACGGAACTCCACTCCACTTCATCATCACGAAGCCCCGTGTCCGCTGGACCCTCAACGTCCAAGGCCCCCACGGCAGCTTGTACTATCCCGGAAGTTGCTGCAACCTCCGCGTCTCTTCCGACAAAGTATGGAGATATTGGAACCTCCGCAGGAACATCTTCAGGATTCTCCTCCATCGGGGACATTACCATCGGAGGAATGCGCTCGTCAGAAGAGCTTGCCACCTCCTTCGGTTCATTAACACCCAGTTTTGAAACACGGGTCTCTTCTTCAATGATCCCTACAAGAAGAAAAGCACAAGTCACCAAAATGACAAGATGAGCCAAAATTATGGAGGACTCTTTACCTCAGCAAGAGCTTATTCTACTGGCGTTACAGACGGCATTCCCGTAGCCTTTGGAGTCGTGGCTTTTCTTGGCCTTTTTGGTACAGACGAACCGGCTTCTACGTCGGCCCGTCTCTTCCCAACAGAGGGATCTCTCACTGATGCTGCAGCAGCAGCCCGATATCCCGCTAATTCTGGTGGACGATATGACCGAGCCGCTATCAACATATTCGCCGTGGCCTCCAGCTGAGTTCCAATGATGAAACTAGTCTCCCTATCATAACCTGGAGACGCAGTATTTATTGCACAATACAGTTTAACGGCCGAATACAGGATCTGTGGCCGAGGGTTGTGAACTGGCGCAGTAAAATGCACACCAGTGCACCTGGCGTTGTAATATTGCCAACCCCGGGCTCCATCCAGCAAACTCCCGATAAACCCCAGACTGTTACTGGGATTCCGTAACATTAGCTGGGTATAGCCAAACTGGCGAACGAATCGGCTGGGCAGATACGACTCCAGATAACATCTATTTTGGTTGCGATAAACCAAGTCAGAAGGCTGAATACTTTGCAACCAACGAAAACTCCATTTCGGCAGAGTAATGGCATCTTCACCTGAGTCGTCTAAATCTTGGTCAGCCTCGAAACCTTTAAACATGGGGACCTTGACAATCTTCTACCCCTAAAGGTAGGACAAAACTCTCCTGCAAACGAGGACGCCAGTGTGTAACCACTTCCTCTTGTAGAAGCGGCGGATAAAGGCATCGCCTTCAACATGATCCTCCTCCGGATCTGGACTCATCACGTTCGATGATGCAGAATCAACCATCCCATAAGATAATGGAATGCTAGTTCGGCTCGGGGAAATTTGTCAATTCTACCTCCCCATGGATCACGTCATCAGCAAAGGTCCTCAAACCCCACAACAGGTTACACACCATCGCGGGGAGGAGAGTTAATGGACGACCAAAGACCAATTTCACGGCGGACAAAATGAGGTTCCAGTGTACCCTTTCTACGGCACCAGATCCGCCCGCAAACACACAATCCCGGAGCCATATCATCAAGTATGCCGTTAACCGCCTTAGATGACATTCGGTGCGCACAGTGCCAGAAGCAGCTATACGCATTCTCGCCACTCTCATTTGAACGGGGGGGCCCTCTCATCTAGCCGGCTCATCTCGGAAGTTACTTCCGCGGGTTTTATCCCTTGCGGAGTTGTAAATCGGATCTTCGAGGAATCCGCCAGATCCTGCTTGAAGACGTAATCCCTCCAAGCAGTCACATGAGGCTGAGTCCTGCCTTTGTCCTTCCGTTGCATCAGATAATGATGGCTCGCCACCTCTTTGAAAACGGCCATCATCTCTGGGTCCTTATTTTCCAGAACAAGGATCTCTTCATTCGATGGGAAATATTCCTCGTACGGTTCCGAGCTCCAAGGAAGCTTGGACACTTCGTACATCTCATGGAGAGCCAACCCCAACTCCCCTACCGGAGTAAAGAAGGTGCCAGTCTGGGCATTAAACAATTCCAAGAGTGCAAGGAACATAGGCTTATTGAGATCCACGCCAGCCTGTGTGGCACGGATAGCGGCCGTCATCCCAATCTCTTTAAGCTCAGCCTTGAACTTCGAGAGCACCCAAATGGTAAACTCGTCCCACTTCGGCATGTGGTGACACCAACCTTCAACCCTAAAGCCACCTTTTGAATATATGACCCTCGATGTTAGCATCCGATTTGCAAAGGTCGAAGCACTGAAAGCAAAGGTGTCATTAGGGACCTCACTATAGAGGCTCCCAGGACGCAAAGTTCGACAACTAAACGAGGGACCGGCTTGCAAAGCGGTCAAGGTATCCCTCTGATTCGAGGTAGCATCAATTGAAAGAGTACCTCCCAGCGCCCGCCTTGAGAAGGAGTAAGTTCCCAGGGCATCCTTCTCTTGGAGGCTAAACGGTAGAAGGCCGTCAGCGGCAACTGGCGGTCAAGTTGTCGCATGTACAGAACCATGCCTTTTGCAGAGAAAAACCAGTCTTCTTTGATCTTCAGTACCTTCGCCTCAGTGGAGATTAGGCGGTTACCGAACAAAAAGACAGGTTTTAAGAAGGTCACATCCCCGGATTCAGCAGATTTCAGTTTCCCGCTCTCCATCATACTCTGGAGGAAAATCGGCAACTGATTCTGGATCTATAGCATTCTCTCAGGAGGTTGATTCTCTAAGATAGCATCCTTCGCAGGGTTGATAACCGCCTCGTCAAAATCAACCCTCATTTGACAAAGAGAAGCATCCAGAAGGACTTCATTCAGCAAAGGAATTGTCATCAACACTGACAAAAAAACAAAAGTCAGGCAAAAAAGACAAAGTGTGTTAAGCAACCTGGCGCATCATCAGGGTGTAAACCCATGTGCGCCAGCAAAAGCTTCGGCATCATGAGGGTATGAACCCATGCGCTTCAGCAGAGAGGCTTTGGCGCATCATCAGGGCGCAAATCCATACGTTTCAGCAGAGAGGCTTCGGCGCATCATCAGGGTATAAACCCATGCGCGTCAGCAGCGGCTTCGGCATCATCAGGGTGTAAACCCATGCGCGTCAGCGGTTAAACCTCGATGCATAAACAAGGCCTAAACCTATGCACGTCGGCAGAATAAAACCTCGGCGCATCATCAGGACAGAAGTCCATGCGCGTCGGCGACGGAGAGTTAGGGCAAACCGACTCAGCCGTATGATCCAAAGCTCGTGGAAGAGACAACAGCCACCCGTCACTGCGGGTCGAACGTCGGCCGGAGTCACAATGGTGACAGGAGCATCCTCTTCGGCAAACTTTGCGGCAGCCTCTACAGGCTCCCTTCCTTTGCCTCGGCCCTTGCCAGCACCGCTGTGAGGAGTCTTGGGAGCCATTCCTTGAGAGAAAAAGTTAGGGTTTTTGTGAAGAAGAACTCTAAAAGGCAAAAGCAAAGAGAAGAGGAACTCTTTCTCTCTCCATCTCACGCCTATTTATAGGCTTGGTTACATGCGTGAACCGATGAAGTATGACCTCAGCCGTCGTCTGGGTTCTGTGAAAAGATAACCGCAATAAAACCAAAAAGATCATCATTAATCTTTTTTGGTTATCGAGGCGTTATCATTTGCATTAACTGAGCGGAGCATGCGCCCCGTCACTGATGCACGGAGTATCCATGCCCCAACCGCCATGCTTCTTATTCAAAGTATTCCAAAACTTGTCCAAAAGTTTTGAAAGCTTTAAAGGGGGTCTTGTAGAAGCATGGAATTTTAGAACCTAAAGACCTATGATCTATCACACTACATGCGCCAGAGCTCAGACAAAGTACTTCAGACAGCAAAAACAACAAATATGGACATTGAAAGAGGACTTTTTATTACATATAAAAGTCTATAACATGTCTAGAAAGATTGTATAAAAGAGAATTTCCACAAAAGAAAAGATCCTAAGCCTACAGCCAGCAGCCACCATGCGCCCTCAAATAAGCGCAGCAATCACCATGAGCCCTCAGTCAGGCGCATCCCACCATGTGCCCTCGGCAAGGCGCATCCTTTCAGCAGCTCAGTTATGTGCATCCTCAGTTATGTGTATCCTCAGTTATGTGCATCCTCAGTTATGTGCATCCCTTCAGCAGCCCAGTTATGTGCCGCTCTTCCAGCCAGGTTCACCGCTGTCTAAATGCTTCGACTAATGAAGCATTTATTAAGCAGAACGAGGGTGGCAATCAACCCTCTAGTTGGAGGAAGAACTCCCCAAACCAAGAAAAGAAGAGCACCGCAAATCAACCTGCGGCTAAAGGAGCAGCTTTCGAATCAACCAGAATAGGCAACACCCACTCTAGCGGAAGGAGGAGCTCTCCCAAACCCCAAGGAAGATGATCGGGGCACCATAATTCCGATCTGCGGCTCTTCCTGCATAACGGAGACGAGGCTCGTGCATCTCGATCTTTAGATGCAACAGGCACCTTACGCCTGCCTCGGAAGCCCTTGACTCTGACTTTTGGATGTAACAGTCACCTTCAAGTGCATCAATGAAGACATTGCGTCGCATCTTCACCCTCGGGAGCATCTTATCAACAGAATGCATCCGAAACAAGTTCATGTCGGAAGAACGTGAGAGAACGAGAAGCAAACTCTCTTCATGCCACTATTTATAGGTCGGGCAAATCAAACCCATACGCCAAGTGGATGGCTCTCCGAATTCTGTGCAATGAATTTGCATTAAAAGGATGAACCGGACACTTTGAATTCAGCCAAGTCAAAATGGCTATTTAAAGCACTCGAAGATCATAACAGTCGTACCATTAAAGACGTGTTACGAAGCGAATGCACCGGCCAGACTGCGCATCACAGACGCGCCCTTAAACAGCCAGCGCATCACACAGACGCGCTCTTCAGCACCAAGTGCATCATAGGGGATGCGCCTCCATGTGTTGCCATATGCCTAGTGGAACGCCGATCGATACGCCCACACAGCTGTCGATCGAATGTCAAAAACATTAAATGCCGAACTGACAGAGTTGGCAGCACGCCTCCCGAAGTCTGAACAGTTGACAGCTTTTATAGAAGACGAAGCGTCGCCAATGTCAGCACCATCATTACTTTCCTCCGACGGCTACTGCCACGTAGCCACCCAATCATCTCGCATGCGCCTCTGCAGCCATGCGCCTCAAAAGCCATGTGCCTCAGACTTTTCACTGATCCCTAAAGACAGAAGGAAAGTCACCATTAAAGCTCTGTATGCGCCTCAAAAGCCATGTGCCCCAGACTTTCTCTGACCCCGAAAGACAAGAGTTAAGTCACTACTGAAGCCTCACATGCGTCTCAAAAGCCATGTGCCCCGAATGGTTCATGACTCCTAAAAGTTACGGCCAAAGTCTTCTCGTGCGCCCAATCCTAGGCGCATCCGACCAGATCATTCCTCCATCAAATCCGAGATCTTCGAGCCATGAGTCGACGACACGTGTCTTTTGACTCAACTCACCCAAGATCTCAGCAACAGAAAGATCTTCTTCTCTGCTATGTGCCGGCTCACAACAGCAGCATGAAGAATTCAACCCCTCGATCAGGGCGCATCGTCCATGTGCCTCCATCAGCAATCACCACGTGGTGTCCCCACGTCCAGGCGCATTCTACATATGCACGCATGAGCAGCCAGCCTGCAAAGCTATAAAGAAAAGGGATCATTTCCTTTCTGCACACACAGCAACGAAAAAACGAACAAACACACCACCAGAGAGGCAGATACAGACACTCAACGTCTCACTCCTCTCAGCAAGCTCCAGCACCCAGAGCAATCCAGACCTTCAGAGAACCGATAACCGTCGTCAGATCATCAACGGAGTCAACGCATTACCACTCACTCCATCGGCACAAGGGACCCAGATAAACAAAATTGTACTCCTAGGACTACATCTAAGTCCTATATTGTAACACTGTTCTGTTTGTGTTGAAATTTGCAATAAAAGAATTTTAATGGCAAACAGTCATGACCAACCAAGACTAGGCTAGCAAATCAAGTCCAACTACGGGTCACCTGACAAATATCAGAGATCTCGTATACGTACGAAAATACGTATAACGGGAAATGAGAGTGACAGTGCCGATGTAGCGGAGGTTGAGGATATGTAGGCGAAGCCACTGGCCGAGGATGGGGGTTGGGCTCGGCCGAAAAAGCTGGTGGCGATGGCAGTATTGTATAGGTAGTGGTTTGGGCCAGGGTGGACGGAGTGTGGACGACGATACCCGAGGTGGGGTTTGGAGGAACGGGAGTTGGGGCCAGCATTGGTAGTGTTGGCGTGGTGGTGCCGGAGATGGCCGAGGGGTAGCCGGGAATGGTCAGGCAGGGGTGGTGAAGCTTGGCGGCTGCTACTATAGGAAATGCCTAGGGATTTTGGTTTTGGGATGTGTTCTTATATAGGGGAGTGGGGGTGAAACGCTAAAAAATTGTGTACATGTAATAAAAATTAGTACAAATAGTGGAAAACTAACACTAACACTAATTGCTAACATCTAGCTATTTTATTACTAATTTAATCTATGGCTAATTACAATTTAGATATGACAATAAATTCTTACGTAAACTCAAGAAGCTAGCCCACGATCCAAATCCAACTTGGTAGGCTAGGATTAGGACCAAATGGTCTAATCTGGTACGAGGAAAATAGTTCAAATCATTTTAACTATATTTCAAAATAACATTTTACTGTAGATAAAGTATTTCTCAAATAATATTTCTTTTTTCCAAATTATTTCTTATAAAATATTTATATAAAAAGATTTTAGAAAGAAGGCAAAAAATTTAGTCTAGGGCAAATGTTTATATAATATGATTTCTCCAATTCAAATGATCTAATCAAAATAACGATAGTATTTCACGATTGAAAATTAGTTCATATCAACCTTTATGTTTTCAATGATTTTTAGAAAAATAGTTCAAAAAAATAGGAGAGCACAAAATTTCAAAAAACCGATTAATGGAGGTTACAGTCATGTTAATAGGATCCGTTACGACCAAAAGAACATGTTCTGGGTCTTGAAGAACCATATTTAAAATATAAATTCTTTATTGTCATTCACACAGCATAAGGTTTTATGTGAATATGCTGATATTTATCTATATAGATAGACTAGAATGACATAATGCACATTAATTATTCTTAATGAATGTTTTGATATACTGAGATATACAATTACAGGATATTTATCTGATCCTCCTTAAGATGATATCACAAATAAGGTATATTTTTACTAAACAATGTTGCTAGTATTTTGGAGATAAATAGAACAAAATACTACGACAATCTTTCCAAATTTCTTACAATTAATGGAGCAAACAAGAGAATGTGCAGGGCTATCTTTTCAACAGTTCGACATATCATGGAGAGTTGCGAGCTTTCAGGAATAACAAATAAAGCCTGTAACCTCTTCTAACCTCTTCTTAAGGATATGAGTATAAATTTATACAAATAAAGTGTTGGGGTGAGACGTAATATTTAAATTGTATTGGGGGTTGATTTTTTCTTTTGAATTGATGTAAGAACATAATGTAATATTTTTAGAGAAGAGCATCATGTAGATGCAAGCATCCTGAAGATGCTAATGGAGACATCTTGAAGCATGTCTTTGCGCATTGTACTTTTTTCCTTTGTTGAGATTTTTTTCCACTGGATTTTTCCTTCGAAAGGTTTTTAATGATGCAGTGTAAGTGGCACCACTTGGATTCCTAAAGAATCATATTCATGAAGAATATTAGTGTACTCTTTTCATTTCTATAAAAAAATTTCAAAGATAGATTTTTTCTTAGAAAAGTTTTTAATGAGACAATAATTAAAGTGGGCATCTAAAGGAGAGGGTTGTGATTTGGATAAACCCAAATATGGATGCCCTTATCAATACCCACAACAACCTCTATCTTATTCCCTATATATTTGTTATCAATGAGAAAAGCTACGTATTTTGGCTACCAATTTTTCTCTTTCTCTCCCATTAAATATATAGTTATTCTTACATAGATTTTGGTGAAATATACGTGTAAAAAAAAAGAAGGATTAAAAAATGAAAAAAATAAGATTAAACCAAAATAAATGAAAAAGTAAAAAAAAAAAAATCATTCTAAAAAAGATTAAAAAAATAGAAAAATAAATCTTAAGAAATAAAAGAGTGAAAAAAATCCAAAATATTTTTAAAAATAAAAAAGATTAAAAAAACGGAAACAAAAACAATCTCAACTACAAAAAAACAAAAAAAACTGTAAAATCCCAAGAAAGGAAAATACATTAAAAAAAATTGAAAAAGTAGGAAAGTACAAAAACAACAACAAAATCTTTAAAATGAAAAGGATAAATGGGGATTAAAAATCAATAAAACTAAAAAAAAGTATTAAAAAATAACAACAATATTTTTTGTCCGGACAAAAAAATATACCTAGATATTCTTGAGAGATATAATTTCTATATTTTATGGGTAAATTATTTATCCGAATATTTATAATTTTTATAAGCTAAACATAAAAATAGATTTCTCATTCTAAATTTGTCACAAATAATATATATATATATATATATATATATATATATATATATAATATATATATATATTATATTGAAGAAAGGGTACTTCAATTGATAAAACGAAAAATAATTACAACAGTCATAATACAATGCATCCTCAAACACATGAGCTATGGGTGTCTATTCTCCCATGACACTACCAGAATAAGTCATTTTAGCGACGCCTAAAGACGTCGCTAAAACACCTAAAGACGTCGCTAAACCAGTTTAGCGACTTATTTAGTGAGTTACGTCTCTCTTGTCGCGGAAACCTTAGTCGTTGTTTGGAAAGACTTCGCTGATCGTCGACAACACCGATGTTTACCGACGCAAAGATACGTCGGTAATATACCAAGTTTACCGTCGTTTCGTCGATAAATAGCGACGTTTATGATGTCGCTATACGTCGGTATTCCCTGGAAAAATTACCAACATTTTTATGTCGCTATGCGTCGGTATATAGGACCGACGTTTTGTGTTGTCGCTATACGTCGGTATATCCTGGGTAAATGAGGAAATATATGCCAGTTTAGCGACGACTACCGACGCTATGTGCCGACGGAAAGCGTCGGTAAACGTCTGTCACGCCCCAGAACCAGAATACTGGAGAGCACGGGCAGACATAGCCAGCTACGTATATTGAAATAGAAGCCACCTCGATATACGGTCACGGCTGTCTAGATATATGAGGGTTTACTACAAGCCAACAGTCTCTTATGGTCATGAACAAGCCTAATGTCTCAATCACAAGCAAGTAAGTAAGGTCGCAAGATGTATGATCATTAAATACAATAATAAGGCGTCCCAAATATTACATATTCAGCTGATCATGAAGCTAGTCGTACAAAATGCGAGGACTAGCTAGAGTTAAGTCATACATGATCAACCCTAGGATTTGTTAATCATGTTTACAGCCCGTAGGCAGATAGTAAGTAAAAGTGCATCGAGCTAACAGGTGCTCGTCGGCTAAACGCCTCAAAAGAATAACTTTACAATAGAGTGAGCGAAACAAAATAGAAAACCCACTCGTAGCCCGAGTTCCTTCTAGTCGCCACCATTGGGCTGGAAGCTTGGTAGATCCTCGGGAGCTGCTCCGAAATCTGGCCACACAAAACCAGCTGGGTCAACTCCAGAAAGAGCAAGTGCCACAAGGGGGCCACGAAATAAGAACAAAAGCCAACAATCAGCACAAAAATCTAATATTAAAACTAGAATTTACGAAAACATATCAGGATGATATACGACGAGATAACCATGGAACTATTCCGATAGCCAGGTTACAATCCGTAAACCAAACAAGGACCGGGGTTGTAACCCTTCATCTGAACCGAACTTGATTTTCCACCATTTATCGACAAGATGATAATGTAAGAAATTAAGACAGGAAGCAATCTTGTATTGGATCAAGACATGGCTAGGCTGGTTATACCTCATTCAATCAATCACAGCCAAGCAGATACTACGGCTTACTACTTTAACTAACTAGGGTTATCACAGGCCTAATTACTAGCAAGATGCAGTGAGATTGTTCCATAGCCACAAGCCCTGCAGACCATCCAGGTTATCCAGGTCAAAAATTAGGGGTTGAATTCAGGTGGGTACATCGTCCGGGAGACAAATGTACCCTTAGGTGACTTAGAGGGTACAACACGTGACGGTGTGCTAGAAATGTGCCCTACTCGACGGCAGGCTACAGATCCCAAGAGCGTCCAGGTAACGGGATTGCCTGTAGCTGTGTCATCTCTTTATGACTACTGGGTTATTCTAGTTATTAACCTTAATCCATTTTAGTAGGTACTCCTGACCGTGGTACTCAGGAGTCCCATCCTAGACATGATGTAAGACAGGACAAGTGGATTTAACAAGCAAGAAAGAACTACCACGGTGTCAAGGTAAGTCAAGTTAAGTTAGCCGTTGCAACAGCGTTAAGATAAATCATGTCAGGGTACTTGTCAGGAGTGCGCCACGACGGGCCACTATCATGTCAGGTTGGTCGTGTCAGGAGTGCACCACTACGAGTCACTGTCATGTATGCTAGTTCCTTGTCATACCATGCCATGTACAATAGTCATTCCAAACATATTAAGTAAAATCAAGTTCATGCCAAAAAGGCGCAAGGATATAAAATGGGCGTAAAATATCTAATAAAATATCAATATACAGGGCTATAGAAGAGCCAAGCCTAAAGAAATAAGACCAAAACTCCAAGAGCCAATGGGTTAAGCAAGGGGTCAGGGGAGCAGCGTACGCACAAGGGCACGCGCAGGGAAGCAGCGTACGCACAAAAGCAGGCACGCAGGAGAGCAAAAAGTCACGCACACAGGAGAGCTGCGTACGCAAAAAGTCACGCACGCAAGAGAGCTGCGTACGCAAAAAGTCACGCACGCAAGAGAGCAGCATATACGAAAAGTCATGCACGCAGGGGAGCTGCGTACGCGAAAAGTCACGCACGCCAGAGAGCAGCGTACGCAAAAAGTCACGCACGCAGGAGAGCTGCGTACGCGAAAAGTCACGCACGCAAGAGAGCAGCGTACGCAAAAAGTCACGCACGCAGGGGAGCTGCGTACGCAAAAAGTCACGCACGCCAGGGAGCAGCGTACGCAAAAAGTCACACACGCAGGGGAGCTGCGTACGCGAAAAGTCACGCACGCCAGAGAGCAGCGTACGGAAAAGTCACGCACGCCAGAGAGCAGCGTACGCGAAAAGTCACGCACGCCAGAGAGCAGCGTATGCGAAAAGTCACGCACGCCAGAGAGCTGCGTACGCGCAAAAGCACGCAAGCAGAGAGCTGCGTACGCGTAAAAACACGCACGCAGGGTCTGGGTCTTCTTCTCCATGGCTGAGAAGAAGCTCCAATGGCTCCAAAACTTCAAGGCATCACAACTTGGCCATCCGAACTCCAAATCCAGATTTCCAAAGTTCCAAGCAGAGTGGAATTGAACTCTCTTCCACACGAAAACATCAAAACCCATAAAAATCCAACTTAAGTAGATCAAAACCATACAAAACTGAAAATAGGGAAAACTTAGATCTAGAACAATGGAGACTCCAAATCATAAAATACCAAGTTCTAATGTTGATCACCATGTCCTAATCTAGCAAATGGATCAATAAAATATGGTTCTCATGTGGTGGCAAGATGCACTTGCCTATGGAGAGGAAGGAGAAGAGTGTTGTGTAGAGGAAGGAGAAGAAGAAATTAATGGAGGTTTATGAGGAGAGAGAAAAATTTGGTGGAGTTTTAAAGAGGGGGGATGTGGTGTGTTGAGGGTGGAGTGTAGGCTAAGGTGTTCCATACCAAATAAACCAAACCAAACCAACCCAATCCAATTAAAACCGAGCCATGACAAAACCTAAAATACGAGAAATACCAAAATTCCACAAGTTGAAAAAAATAAAAAAATACATGCCAAAATCCAGATACGGGTATAATATAAATACGGGAAATACGAGAAATGAGGGTGACAACTTCGGCAGTCGCTAAATTTTGAAAAAAAAATAAAATAATAAATTGTAGTATGCAGTTTTCTCCACAGAATTTTTATCTTGCAGTTTAATCTGAAACACAATATACAAGCACATTTTATCCCTGGGTTCGCCGACCCCTTCAGTGGAAAACACCGGTAAATTAACATCCAAATGAAACGAATAGTCTAATACAAAAACAATCCAATACAATCCAGAGATTGATACAGTACTAATTCATATATGTAGTCCAATACAAATAGTCTAATAAAAACAACCCAATACAAATAGTCCAATACAAATAAGTACTAATAGTTAATGAGAACCACGCAGCTCACCAAACGCTCAGTGATACGATCACGCAACCACCTCGAATAAGTGAGATCGACAGTGGCAAGAAAGATGTAGTCCATTGCAAGTGCTGGATGAATAGAACTCTCGGTCTCACTAGCTACCGGTACTGAATGAATGGAACTCCCGGTCTCACTAGCTATCGGTGCCACTTTCTCTTTAACAGTAGGAGGAGCCACCTCAGCAATCCGTGTTTCCCTCAAACGATGTATCGCTGCACGAGTTATGGGTGCCATCTGGTAAAATCAATATTCACAGGGGGGAGCGGTTGAAAATAAATGAGAGAACTATCAGAGAATCACATAAAACTAACTAGAACAGAAATACAGTAATTGACAAATAAATGAGAGAACTATCAGATAATGTACTCGTCTGCTACTCTGAAAAGAGTAGTGTAATATCAGATGTGATACTTGAGTATCAATACGATACTCGAGTATCGGTATTGATTGCGATACCTATACACGTAGGAATGGTCTGATACTCAGAGTATCGGTATCGGACCATTCCGTATTGCGAGGGGAACACTATAGTATTGATAGCGAGATAGATAGATAGAGACACACAACTAAGTAGCACTTGAACTTTAACTAAGTAGCACTTCTAAATAATGTACAAATCACCTATTGATACGATGCAATGATCGATTTTAATTACAGTAATACAAAATGATAAAAATATAATACGTATAAAGAATTAGAAAACTTACATAAGCTTTGGCAGCCATCTTCTTCGTCATCTCCGTCCAGAAATCCACTCTGAGTCAATCCTTTGCCCCGGAGCTCGAGTGGACATCCTTGAGTAGAGCTCGAGTAAGAGGTTCTTGACAGCATGGTGGTCCTTTGTCAAAGGATTCTTGCTCGTCCAACAACCATAAAAAAAATTTTATTTCTAATATCTTGAATATGAAACTATGTTTCACGTTTGGTTCTTATATACCAGAAGGTAGAGCCAAATGTGAAGCAGAGCTTCATATTCAAGAGATTAGAAATGAAAAAAATTTGATTGGTTGTGGGACGAGCACGGATACTTTAACAAAGGAGACCACCATGCTGTCAGGAACCTCTCACTCGAGCTCTACACGAAGAATGTCTACTTGAGCTCTGGGGCAAAGTTTTGGCTCAAAGCAAGAATCTGTTGACGGAGCACATCCACCATGCTGTCAGAAAAAAATAGTAACGGTGAGAGACCCATCTGATTAGGACGTATACTTTGATAATATCTCCTCCAACACTCAATCCCACTACTGATATCATTCTTGTAAAGGTGATCTCTCAGAGTCCACATCCTACTTAGATGGATCTCTCAGAGTATCATCTCCGGTTGGTTGTCGAGCCATAGGGTATAGTCTTCCGGCCGAGCCAGCCCCACCGGTGATTACATGTCATTACCTACATTAAAGCTTACCTATACATTACATTTTATATGTTATCCAAACATTGCATTTATAACTTGCATATATCCATGTATTCCTATTTGCATACATATATGCATATTTCATTCATATATTCTTACCAACATGCATGGCATTACACATATACATTCATTACATACACATGTTATATGTGTATAGGAAGATGGAAAATGAAAGGAAGAGGGGACTGAGTTCATATGTCCAAGTGGAATGAAACAAAGATTATGATCTCAGATTTAACAGTGGTACAAAAGTGTGTGAATCCACATTCAGATTTGTGTAGTGTGTGTAAGGGTGTGTGTAGATGTATGTGTCAACAGTGTACACAAAATCAGTGTCACTGTACTCAGATTTCAAGTTGAAAATGTGTATTTGTATACAATCATAGGCACTGTATAAAATCGATATTCACAGGTTGAAAATGTCTGTGCCGTGTCAGTAGGAGATAGGGTTAGGGTTAGGTATACCTGGACTGGGTCGGTTAGGGTCGCTGGAGTGGAGCAGGGGACGAGGGGGTTGACGGTGGAGGAGCGACGACGAGGTCACCAGGGAGGAGCGGACGCGGGACGAGAGGGAGGGAGACAATGCCGGAGGGAGGGGGAGAGAAACAAGAGGGAGCGATCATTGGGGGAGGCAACACCGGAGGGAGGGGTCGTCGAGGGAAGGCCTCGCCAGAGGGGAGGAGCTCGTCGAGGGGAGCGGTCGCCGGAGACGTGAGGGGGAGGGGGAGAGAAACGAGTGCGCTCCGCGGAAGAATAAAAATTTGGAAAATAAAATGAAATCGATCGGGTTCCCAGAACCCTAAATGAAAGTTTTTAGCGACGTCTAAGTGGGACGTCGCTAGACGTCGCTGCTCAGTAATAGGATAGCGACGGACATGATTAAATATTGCCAAACATCGTTAAATAAAATACATCAGCGACGTTTTGCGACTACATAGCGACTTGTTCTTTCCAAATTATAATTACAGTCGCTAGTAGTCGCTAAACATCGCTGATAGTGACGTTCAGTGATGTCATTTATATATCGCTAAATACACAAAACATAGCAACGTTTTCAACTGGCGTCGCTAAATTCGTCGCTAATTTGACATATTTTGGTAGTGTGATATCTATATCAGCTGCAATATTTTAATGATTCCTCTGATAGACATTATATGGTCTTCAAATATTCGTCTATTCCTCTCTCTCCAAGTGTACCATACTGCTGCAAGAAGCCATTTTCTAGCCCTGACAAACGCTCTATTCCCATGAGTCTTCAAACTCATGATGTCTTCGATGATACCCGTTAACTTTTGTAGTAATACCCTGCAATCCAGCTTTCTGCAGACATTGCCTCTATATCTCTCCAGAAACAGAGCATTCGAAGAATAAGTGATTCTCGTCGCCCCCCTGCCATATAGCGTGCAAATTATATTCTGGACTGTAATCCCAATGGGACTCATTCTTGTTTTCGTGAGAAGTTGATCCCGCATTGCTTTATATAAACAAGTTTCATTTTCATGGCCACTCTCTTAGCCCAACCTACTTCCGTCCATGCGACTATAGGGTACCGAGTTCGCAGCACCTCATAGACCTTCTTTGTTACAAATCCTCCCCAGAGCTTCCTTCCTACTCTACCTATCCTTTTCGTCCCCCTTATCAATCTCTATATTAAAGACTTCGGCAGCAAGGCCATGTAATATGGCTCTATTGTTAATATTCCAGACTCCTCCATGGATCAAAACTGAAAGTTGCTCGTCTGCTCTACAGAGTTCGTACACAGGCCATCCCATATGATCAATTAGACTTTGATGGTTTGACCATGGGTCAAACCAGAGATTGGTCGACCGACCATCATGGATAATAAGAAGAATCTTAGTCTTCAGTGAGGTACGAAGTCGAAAAATATTTTTGAATGTAACTGAATAGTTATTATCAATGGCATGTACCCAAAAATTGCTATCTTTTAAATACCTGCTTCGAGTCCATCGCGCCCATAATGATTTTCCTTCAAGGAATCTCCAAGCCAGCTTATAAAAAGCAACCTCCCAAATCATTCGTAAAGATCTCAGGCCAATTCCTCCTTCCTCTCTCGGTTGTCAACTTTTCCCAGCTTATTGTGTTTATCCCACATCTCCACACAAAATTAGCGCACAATTTCTCATCTTCTGTACGATCTTGTCTTGGATGTATAGCTTGCATCCAGTAGTTAGCCACGGCATATATTACTGAGCGGACGAGTATATCCTCCTCCAAAAGAACACTTGCTCTTGCCAACCCTCCAGTTTTGTATGGATGTACTGAATCAAACCTTGGCTCTCTCCGCATCTCGTACATAATTAATAGAGAGAGGTAAACCAAGATATCTTACCGGCAACTGCCCCTCCTCTATTTGCAGTAGCTGAGACCATTTATCTTTTTCAAGGCAATCTTATTCAGATATTTGACTCTTTCCTTTGTTGAGCTTCAATCCTGACATTACTGCAAACTCCTCGAAAATATTATTCAGCACGTTGATAGTTCTCTCTGTAGGTTCAATAAATACTAGGAGATCATCCGCGTAAATTAGATGAGAGATAGACGGCTGGACTCGCTTGAGAATTGGTGCTATTTGTTTTGTATGCACTGCACGCTCCATCTGGCAAGTGTAATATTCCATTACGATAGTGAATAGATATAGGAAGAGTGGGTCTCCCTGTCTTATGCCTCTCGTGCTTGCAAAATATCCGCATGGTTGCCTTTTATTGAGAATAGAGAATGTTGGTGTTGAAATGCATTCTTTGATCCGCTCACCCACCACTCTTCGAAGCCCACTACGCATCATTTGGCATACAAACTTCATGTTAACCATCATATGCTTTTTGCAAGTCAAGTTTTATGCATCCTCTCCTTCCTCCTCTTTTATTGAAATCTCGAACTAACTCATATGCTAGCAAGAAGTTTTCCGGAATGGATCTCCCTTTTATAAAGGCAGATTAATTCTCCGAGATCAGACCCTGCATAAACTCCTGCATTCTATTACACATAACATGAGTAATAATTTTTTAAAGGAAATTACAGTAAGAGATTGGCCTGAAGTCTGCTAGTTCCGCCACACCCTTTTTTGGAATAAGCATTAGAAAAGTATGATTTAATTCTTTCACTAATCGCCCATTGTTGAAAAAAGCTTGTACAACTCCTAGCACTTGGTTCTTCAGTACATTCCAGTGTTTCTTGTAGAAGGTGGCATTAAATCCGTCAAGGCCTGGGGATTTATTTGGATCTGCTTCTTTAATTATAGCCTCCACTTCCTCCATCGAGACCACTCTCTTCAGTAACCGGTTGCCTTCTTCCGATACTATACGTTTACATGTAATAGCAGGGAAATTCTCCAAATAGTCAAATTGATTGTATAAAGACGAAATATACCTGACAGTTGACAGCTCTTTGATAACTTGGTCATCTGTAATCGGGACTCCTTGTGCGTCCAATAGTGGACCTATAGAATTTCTGTGCTGTCGAGCTTTTATGGTTGAATGAAAAATTTAGAGCATCGATCTCCGTCTCTGAGCCAAGAGCATTTGCCTGTTGCTGCAGACTAAGCTCCTCTTGAAATATGCCTTTTCGAACCTCCTCCTGAAGCGTCAACCCTCTGCTGACAAGATGAGCGTCCATAGGATGGGATTGGATTTGCTCATGAATGTCCTGTAACTCCTTCTCCAAAGCTTTGAGACTCGAGGACGGGCGTCTCCTATTCCAGCCTTTAAGCGCCCTTTTAACTTGCTTCAGTCTCTGAATTAAGCAGAACTGAGCATTGCATGTGTAAGCGGTGCTAAGACCTTGCTCAATAATATCCTTGTATCCAGGAATGTGAGGCCATGCATTATTAAAGCGGAACGGTCGACGACGGCTAGGAGTTGAAGCTTGAAGTTGTATAAGCAGAGGCGAATGGTCACTAGTCCCACAGGACAAACCTTCACGTCGAAGAATAGCTCCAACCACCTGTTGTTACAGATAGCCCTATCAAGTTGGCACATAACCCGATTTATCGTCGAGTTGTTACTCCATGTCCATATGTGACCCGCCCGAGACATGCAGGTTAGACCCAACGCGAGTAGACAGTCCTGGAAGTCTGCAAGAATGGGCCAGGACTTGGCGTCCCCTATTTTTTCCGCCTCCGCCAGCATTGCGTTGAAATCTCCACCAATAATTAGCGGTAATATCATTTAATACGTTTCGCTACTATAACCAAGTCCTTCCAAAGCTAGAATCGTCTCCGACGATTGTTATGACCGTACACAGCTCCAACAACTATACGAAGGCCCCCTTTGTTCAAGAGTTCCACTACGATCAATTGTTTCGATAGGAATGTCACTTGCCTAGTCCATATGCGGGTGTCCCATATCATCCAAATCCGAGAAACCCCACTAATAGTAGTGTTGTGAACAGCCTGCCACTGCGAAGGAGTATGACTGTCCAATCTATTACTAGACTTGATTTTGCTTTCTAGGATGGACACTATGGAGCTTTTAGTACTCCATAAGCTTAATAATCTCTCCAGCGTCCTATAGAATTGCACCCTCGGACGTTCCATGTTAGTATAGACATGGATATTATTGGTTTGTGTTGTCCGTCAACCTCCTCCCACCCTCCCTTGGACAATTAGGGAGTAGTAACCTGAGATAACCTTCCTCTCGCAACTACTGATATGACGGAATTGCTTGCCTCCTCGTAGTAACCGGTGCCACTCCGGATTAGCTATGGTCAGCTCCATCATCTTACTTATGTCTTCCACCCTATTAGTTGCCTTCTCACTGTCATTAGATGGTTCTGGTACTCCTAACCTGGACGCTTCCTATTTCCTCTCGGCAAAGTATCCAATTCCTTATCATCCTCCATCCTCACCCATTGGGAGGCATCCTCCTGTTGTGAAATATTGTTATTGTGAAGCCTAGAAGGCCCTGCTAGAACCAGTGCTAGACATCCTGGTTGGGGTTGGACATTGTTTGCCTCTAGAACGTCTCTTGCCGAGAACCGAGCTGTGCTCCATCACTACTAAAATATGATCTATTAGCAACGTAATTTAGCGACGGCGTAAAATTACGTCGCTATATATGGAAGTCAGCGACTCCTTTATATAAACATCGCAAAACGTCGCTGAATAGCGACGTTCAGCGACATGTATTAAATTACGTCGCTGAATAGCGACGTTACGTCGCTGGATTATTAAAATATGTCGCCAGTTTACGACGTTTAGCGACGTCCTCACGTGACGTCGCTAATATTTTTACTTAGGGCACAGCGTTTCGTTTTTCCCACTCACTCGAAATTTCCAATTTTTCCCACTACTCCTTCCCCCCCTCCGACGATTCCTTCGGCGACCCCTTCCCCCCCCCCCCGGCGACTCCCTCCCCCGGCGACTCCCTCCCTCTCCGGCGACCCGTACCCCCCCCCCCCCGTCGAGCTCCTCCTCCTCGAGCTCAGGTAAACCCTAACCTATAACTCCTCCTCCTCTCCTCCTCTCCTCCTCTCCACGGACACACACACACACACGGACACACACGCACACACACAGAGACACACACACACACCCCCCGGACACACACACACACACAAAGACATACACACACACGGATCACACGGACACACACAGATGGACACACACACACACTGGACACACTGTGTCATGTTGTGGTGGACACGAGACACTATGTTGGACACGTACACATAGCCTAGATCCTTTACCAACCATTTATTTTCTATTTTAACATGTTTTTATATATCAATTTCTAAATACCCTATGTTGACTGATACCTTGTTAATTTATTGTATTTCTAATTTTGAAAACCCAGTTTTGACAACCATTTTAACCTAGTTTAATGCTTTAATTTAGATGTTTAAAACCCTAGTGTAGTGTATCTATATGTTGTGACTGAGTTTTAAGTTTGGGGTGATTTGGTTAGAGTTTTGGTTCTCGATTTGGGTTTGAGGTGAATGGGTCTGAAATATGTTATAGGAGTATGTAATGTTGGGTGAAATGAACTGATTTCCTTTCTTTTCCTTTCCTATTGACTGAACACAGTAAATCCCCTTACTATCTAGATTGGACTGACCTATAGTTATATCACTCACTCACTCACACTCTGCCTAGGTACACACACGCATAGCCTAATACAAGCATGTTAGCCTCCCATATACACGTATATGTGACTGTCACATGTAACAGTCAAACACTCACCCCCCATTCACATGTGCATGTACACACACCACCCACTCTCTACTCTCTCTCTCTATATATATGTTTGATAGATGGTATGTATACTATATACATAACTATATCATGTAACTCATATGTGATATAGGCATATAGCCTATGTTAGAGTGTCTAAATATGAATGCATGAAAGTTGCCTTGTCTTGTAATATAGGCATAAGTATATACATGCCTATATATATTATATATTATGAATATCTATATAGATATTACTTGTGTGAGATAGCTTGAGTTGACTTTGGTCATTATTGGTACTTGAATTGATCGGAACAAAGACCCCCAATGTCGGTATCGGTCAATATTTGGTATCGGTCGGTATCGGATCGGAACATGCAAACCGTATCGGTATCAGCCGTATCGGATCGGTATCGGCCGATACTTTAAATTATATGAAATAGTAGTCACCCCCAAGGTTGACTATTTTACTGAAAGTCAAAGTAGAGTAAACATCTGACCTAGATTGGACTAAGAGTTGAAAGTCAACTATAGGTCAACCCTTGACCTAGTTTGACCTTGTTTGACTTTGTTTGACTTAGCTTGACCTTGTTTGACTTTGTTATCTTCATGTTTGTTAAATGACACCAGATACTAGTTTTAGTTGTTTAAATGACACCCAGATACTAGTTTTAGTTTCAGTTGCTTGGTAACTCACTATTGCTCATTACTTGGTACTAGTTTTAGTTGATTGTATTTTTTTAAGACTAAACAAATGACACCCAGATATTACTTGTGTGTATGAGATAGCTTGAGTTGACTCTGATCATTATTGGTACTTGAATTATAGGTTAGGCTTGTATAGCTTGTGGTGTGTGCTAGCTAGTATTGGGATACCAATAGCGGTAAGGTAAAGGGTACCTTGGTAGGTCATGACTAGAAATAGGATATTTGACTTAGATTTGACCTTGTTTGACCAAGGTTGATGTGGACCTAGTTGACCTTGGTTGACTGTTTGACTTAGCTTGACCTTGTTTGACTTAGTACAACCTAGTTGACTAGTTTGTTGACTTGTTGGAA